>OX377622.1:130994429-131230565 GCA_947397865.1 Polietes domitor
ATTTTATTTTATTTTATTTTATTTTATTTTATTTTATTTTATTTTATTTTATTTTATTTTATTTTATTTTATTTTATTTTATTTTATTTTATTTTATTTTATTTTATTTTATTTTATTTTATTTTATTTTATTTTATTTTATTTTATTTTATTTTATTTTATTTTATTTTATTTTATTTTATTTTATTTTATTTTATTTTATTTTATTTTATTTTATTTTATTTTATTTTATTTTATTTTATTTTATTTTATTTTATTTTATTTTATTTTATTTTATTTTATTTTATTTTATTTTATTTTATTTTATTTTATTTTATTTTATTTTATTTTATTTTATTTTATTTTATTTTATTTTATTTTATTTTATTTTATTTTATTTTATTTTATTTTATTTTATTTTATTTTATTTTATTTTATTTTATTTTATTTTATTTTATTTTATTTTATTTTATTTTATTTTATTTTATTTTATTTTATTTTATTTTATTTTATTTTATTTTATTTTATTTTATTTTATTTTATTTTATTTTATTTTATTTTATTTTATTTTATTTTATTTTATTTTATTTTATTTTATTTTATTTTATTTTATTTTATTTTATTTTATTTTATTTTATTTTATTTTATTTTATTTTATTTTATTTTATTTTATTTTATTTTATTTTATTTTATTTTATTTTATTTTATTTTATTTTATTTTATTTTATTTTATTTTATTTTATTTTATTTTATTTTATTTTATTTTATTTTATTTTATTTTATTTTATTTTATTTTATTTTATTTTATTTTATTTTATTTTATTTTATTTTATTTTATTTTATTTTATTTTATTTTATTTTATTTTATTTTATTTTATTTTATTTTATTTTATTTTATTTTATTTTATTTTATTTTATTTTATTTTATTTTATTTTATTTTATTTTATTTTATTTTATTTTATTTTATTTTATTTTATTTTATTTTATTTTATTTTATTTTATTTTATTTTATTTTATTTTATTTTATTTTATTTTATTTTATTTTATTTTATTTTATTTTATTTTATTTTATTTTATTTTATTTTATTTTATTTTATTTTATTTTATTTTATTTTATTTTATTTTATTTTATTTTATTTTATTTTATTTTATTTTATTTTATTTTATTTTATTTTATTTTATTTTATTTTATTTTATTTTATTTTATTTTATTTTATTTTATTTTATTTTATTTTATTTTATTTTATTTTATTTTATTTTATTTTATTTTATTTTATTTTATTTTATTTTATTTTATTTTATTTTATTTTATTTTATTTTATTTTATTTTATTTTATTTTATTTTATTTTATTTTATTTTATTTTATTTTATTTTATTTTATTTTATTTTATTTTATTTTATTTTATTTTATTTTATTTTATTTTATTTTATTTTATTTTATTTTATTTTATTTTATTTTATTTTATTTTATTTTATTTTATTTTATTTTATTTTATTTTATTTTATTTTATTTTATTTTATTTTATTTTATTTTATTTTATTTTATTTTATTTTATTTTATTTTATTTTATTTTATTTTATTTTATTTTATTTTATTTTATTTTATTTTATTTTATTTTATTTTATTTTATTTTATTTTATTTTATTTTATTTTATTTTATTTTATTTTATTTTATTTTATTTTATTTTATTTTATTTTATTTTATTTTATTTTATTTTATTTTATTTTATTTTATTTTATTTTATTTTATTTTATTTTATTTTATTTTATTTTATTTTATTTTATTTTATTTTATTTTATTTTATTTTATTTTATTTTATTTTATTTTATTTTATTTTATTTTATTTTATTTTATTTTATTTTATTTTATTTTATTTTATTTTATTTTATTTTATTTTATTTTATTTTATTTTATTTTATTTTATTTTATTTTATTTTATTTTATTTTATTTTATTTTATTTTATTTTATTTTATTTTATTTTATTTTATTTTATTTTATTTTATTTTATTTTATTTTATTTTATTTTATTTTATTTTATTTTATTTTATTTTATTTTATTTTATTTTATTTTATTTTATTTTATTTTATTTTATTTATTTTATTTATTTTATTTATTTTATTTATTTTATTTATTTTATTTATTTTATTTATTTTATTTATTTTATTTATTTTATTTATTTTATTTATTTTATTTATTTTATTTATTTTATTTATTTTATTTATTTTATTTATTTTATTTATTTTATTTATTTTATTTATTTTATTTATTTTATTTATTTTATTTATTTTATTTATTTTATTTATTTTATTTATTTTATTTATTTTATTTATTTTATTTATTTTATTTATTTTATTTATTTTATTTATTTTATTTATTTTATTTATTTTATTTATTTTATTTATTTTATTTATTTTATTTATTTTATTTATTTTATTTATTTTATTTATTTTATTTATTTTATTTATTTTATTTATTTTATTTATTTTATTTATTTTATTTATTTTATTTATTTTATTTATTTTATTTATTTTATTTATTTTATTTATTTTATTTATTTTATTTATTTTATTTATTTTATTTATTTTATTTATTTTATTTATTTTATTTATTTTATTTATTTTATTTATTTTATTTATTTTATTTATTTTATTTATTTTATTTATTTTATTTATTTTATTTATTTTATTTATTTTATTTATTTTATTTATTTTATTTATTTTATTTATTTTATTTATTTTATTTATTTTATTTATTTTATTTATTTTATTTATTTTATTTATTTTATTTATTTTATTTATTTTATTTATTTTATTTATTTTATTTATTTTATTTATTTTATTTATTTTATTTATTTTATTTATTTTATTTATTTTATTTATTTTATTTATTTTATTTATTTTATTTATTTTATTTATTTTATTTATTTTATTTATTTTATTTATTTTATTTATTTTATTTATTTTATTTATTTTATTTATTTTATTTATTTTATTTATTTTATTTATTTTATTTATTTTATTTATTTTATTTATTTTATTTATTTTATTTATTTTATTTATTTTATTTATTTTATTTAATTTATTTATTTTATTTATTTAATTCATTTTATTTATTTTATTTATTTTATTTATTTTATTTATTTTATTTAATTTATTTATTTTATTTATTTAATTCATTTTATTTATTTTATTTATTTTATTTATTTTATTTATTTTATTTATTTTATTTATTTTATTTATTTTATTTATTTTATTTATTTTATTTATTTTATTTATTTTATTTATTTTATTTATTTTATTTATTTTATTTATTTTATTTATTTTATTTATTTTATTTATTTTATTTATTTTATTTATTTTATTTATTTTATTTATTTTATTTATTTTATTTATTTTATTTATTTTATTTATTTTATTTATTTTATTTATTTTATTTATTTTATTTATTTTATTTATTTTATTTATTTTATTTATTTTATTTATTTTATTTATTTTATTTATTTTATTTATTTTATTTATTTTATTTATTTTATTTATTTTATTTATTTTATTTATTTTATTTATTTTATTTATTTTATTTATTTTATTTATTTTATTTATTTTATTTATTTTATTTATTTTATTTATTTTATTTATTTTATTTATTTTATTTATTTTATTTATTTTATTTATTTTATTTATTTTATTTATTTTATTTATTTTATTTATTTTATTTATTTTATTTATTTTATTTATTTTATTTATTTTATTTATTTTATTTATTTTATTTATTTTATTTATTTTATTTATTTTATTTATTTTATTTATTTTATTTATTTTATTTATTTTATTTATTTTATTTATTTTATTTATTTTATTTATTTTATTTATTTTATTTATTTTATTTATTTTATTTATTTTATTTATTTTATTTATTTTATTTATTTTATTTATTTTATTTATTTTATTTATTTTATTTATTTTATTTATTTTATTTATTTTATTTATTTTATTTATTTTATTTGTTTTATTTATTTTATTATTATTATTTATTTTATTTATTTTATTTATTTTATTTATTTTATTTATTTTATTTATTTTATTTATTTTATTTATTTTATTTATTTTATTTATTTTATATAGCTTAGAATTTTGTAGAATATATTTTTCAATTTCTAGCAATTTTTTTCTAGTTTTATAAAAAAATTAAATCTTAAGAAATATATTTTTTTTATTTTTTTTCTTATTTATTTTTTCAATTATTTGAAAAACAAAAATATACCTTCGATTTTTGTAAAATGCATTTTTTTGCTAATTCCAAGCAAATTTCTTCTAGTTTTATAGAAAATTTTTAAATCTTAAAAAAAATTAAATGGAAGTCACATAAAGTTATATTATTATATTAATGAAACCATTTCGTTGGCTCACTTTTAATAAAGATTTTCTATCAGTTTCTAGACAAAATAAAACTTATTTCGATGACTCATTGATTTTCAAATTTTCGAAAATCAATTTCCTGTCCGAACCGGAACAACTCATAAATGCTCTGCTTAAATTTAGCTTTTATTGAATAGAAGACCATAAAACCGGTGGTGGTTGTTTAAATTCATTTATCTCTCCCCCGCCCCCCTCATACATGTCATAAATATCAAATTACGGGTTATTAATCACAAAATGTTTCGGGGAATTGGGAACACAGCTCTTTGGCCATCCACCCTCGTCGAACAGGCACAAGTGCTAAATCAAGTTTCCATCATTATTATTATTGTTATTATTATTATTATCTACAACGTTGTTGTTATTATAGCCATCATCATCATCTACATCGACATCGATATTGTCATTATTGTTTGCCATGTTATCGCTATCGAATGAATATTAACGCTTTAATGATTCGTTTCAGCCAAAAAAACGGGGCAACAAAATCACCATAAAAATCGATTGGTTTGAATTCGCATACAGCGCGATATAGATTTCTGGCTTTTCGTTGGAAATTCTTAACGGGTTTCCCCGTTGGCCTAACACAGGCCAGACATGAACATGAAAGCCACCACCAACAGAGTTGGTGAGGGGAAAATCTAGGATTCCTTTCATTGTTAAAGTTTGGGGCAGGGCTGGCAAGAAAAAAGGAACAATTTAAAGCCTTGAATTCACCAGCGCTATGATTGTGCCGAAACATATTTTTCTTCTTTAAATTGTGTTCATTTTACACATGTTTTTCTTTAACATGTTTTTCCTTTTCCATTTAAAAATTCTACACTCAAAGAAAATTATGTTCTGATACTGGAATATATTAAATTGAGAACAAAATAACTCAATGTAATTACACGAATGAGTAAAAAACTCATTTTGAGTAAAAATGATATTGAAATACCAAATAAAAACGAATTTTCTTAATTTTAGTCCATTTTATTGGAATTTAAACACATTTTTTCTGAGTGTATCAAAAAAAAAGAATACCCAAAAAGGTATAGCATACAAACATACATACACACACAAGTACATAATGTATACAAACATATGTCTGTATATATGTTTGTTTGTATATAATGTACTTATGTACACAAGTACATATATATATATACGTCTGTTTATTGCGGCATTTTCAAAAATATCAGAGATTTTCGTTTTGCTAGGCAAATATGGAATTTCAAGGATTCCTTTGAAATGTTGCCAGCCAACAAAAAAAAACAGGATTAATATACAAACATATGTATCTCACAGAAACACAAGCACACACATAGAGACAGAAATATGAATTCTTTGTCTGTATTATATTCTGGGGAAATTTCACTTTATGATATGATTACCATACAATTCGATTTATTTTTGATTTTTCGGGATAAATAGCAAATTTCTTTTAAAGTAGATAACTGATCTGTGGTCGCAATAAGGGACTTTGAGCTGTATCACCAGATTGAGACCCCCTTAAAAAATTTAATATATTGTAAAGCCAAAATGACTACTGAGAATCGCCTGTCTCAGCAACTGCTACGGAAGCATAACAAATTAAGATTCGTGTTATGCCGAGCGATATAGAAGGCAGCCAACATCAATGGATCTGTTTCACTGGGTGAGTGATATTTCTGGAAGAAGTCATTATCTCAAATTTTACACTGACTTGACGATATCTTTAGTATTTACCAAGCCGAAGTTTAAGATATTAAGAGGTCCCAGCACTTCTACATTATCCTATTTGGGTGTGAGGTCATTAGGGCCATCACATGTCATCTGATTAGATTATCTAATTTCCGGCACACGTACATAGACAACTATAAAGTCGAGAAGATTATTTCACTTGAAAAATTATATTTCAAAAATTCATTTTTCCTTTAGTCTGGGAAGCCGGCTTTGTCCGTAGCCCAGAGAAGAAAATCTTTAAACTCAGCAACGCAAGCTCCCACTACACTGCGTGGCCGGATTTGAACATTTTTGGCTGAGTTTTCATATTAAAACAAGTAAGGAAAGGCTAAAGTCGGGCGAGGCCGACTCCACCGACACTATCCGAACCCAATTCAATTCAAAAAAAGTGAAAACGGGAAGGATTTTTGTATGTTTCTTAATCATAGGCTGATAGGACCTGAACCAATTTGTCAAATCGAGAAGAATATTTGTATTGGGGCTATATCCACATTCTCAATAGGTTCGTCCAGTTAATGTATAACGTGTTATGCTCATTTTGAAGAAATTCGGTGAAAATACGTGGCTTTTGGGGCGGAAAATGTCAAGCCAAATTTGAAGAATATCTGTTGAAATATTTGGTTTCTAGAGCATATATGGTTTCTGAACCGATCTTACCTATTTTCACCATAGCACTTTCTACTTTAAATATAAGATGTTTTGCTAAATTTGAAGACAATCTGATTAACTATGTGATTTCTAGAGGGGAACAACTGAAATTGGTAGCAAAATTTGTGTGGTAGCTATATCTAAATCTGAACCGATTTACTTCAAATTAAATAGCGTCCGTCCTTGACGTGCAAATATAGTTTGTGTCAAGTTTCGTTAGAATCGGACATTAATTGCGACCTGTATCGTGATATGGATATGGCTAAATCGATTCAAAAAGTGATTCTAAAACAAGTAAGAAAGGCTAAAGTCGGACGGGGCCGACTATATGATACCCCTCACTTTCTATCCCATTACAATAGAATTCGGAAAAAAGTGATATCGTGAACGATTTTTGTGCGAGTACAATGTATGTCGTTATAGAGCGGAAAAAAGTCAAATTGACAGTGAAGTTAGTATGGGAACTATATCTAAATCTGAACCGATCTCTCCCACTTTCACCATAGATGTTTCTAGTCTTTTGGATGTTGCAAAAAAAATGCACAATACCCTCCACCTCCAGGATGGGGGTATACTAACTTTGTCTTTCCGTTTGTAACACCTTGAAATATCGACCTGAGACCCTATAAAGTATATATATTCTTGATCGTCATAAAATTCTAAGACGATCTAGCCATGTCCGTCCGTCCGTCCGCCTGCCCGTCTGTTGAAAGCACGCTAGCATCTAAACGAAAGGAGCTAGAACGTTCAAATTTTCCATAAATGCGTCTTATAGTCGTAGATCGGTTGGGATTGAAATTTTTCCCTCGCAAGGACTAAAAATACCCATAATAATCCCTAATATTTTAGCGTATTTCAATATGTCTGTTTATATTTGCTTGATATTTGGTATGCGCATTCCCCCTACAGCAAAAACGTGCACCATAAAGTGATTCTTATTTGTAGGGGTTGAAATGGTGCAAAAAGGGATAAAAATGGTACCTATCAAAAGAAACAGCTAGAAACACGAAATTCGGTGTGTACATTCCACTAATTGAGTAGATACATAATATAAAAAAATTTTTTTCAAATTCGTACTTTTAAGGGATAAAATGTGAATAGAGGGATAAAAATGGTACCAACCGTGTATACATTCCTCTGATTGCATAGACAAGTAAAATACACGTTTTTTTAAATTCGTACTTTTTGGGGTTAAACTAAAAAAGGGGATAAAAATAGTACCAATCAAATGACCGTAGCTAGAGTCATGAAATTCGGAGTATACATTCCTCTGACTGTGTAGACACGGAAAATAAAAGGTTTTTTTTTCAAATTCGTACTTTCAAGGGATACAATGGGTACGGAGGGATAAAAATGGTACCAAACAAAGGGCTACACCTGGAATAATGAAATTCGTTGTATACATTCCTCTGATTGCGTAGATACTTCAAATACACAGATTTTTCGAATTTCGTACTTTTTGGGGTTAAAAAGAAAAAAGGGGATAAAAATAGTACCAATCAAATGACCGCAGCTAGAGTCTGAAATTCGGAGTATACATTCCTCTGACTGTGTAGACACGGAAAATAAAAGGGTTTTTTCCAAATTCGTACTTTCAAGGGATACAATGGGTACGGAGGGATAAAAATGGTACCAAACAAAGGGCTACACCTGGAATAATGAAATTCGGTGTATACATTCCTCTGATTGCGTAGACACTTCAAATACACAAATTTTTCGAATTTCGTACTTTTTGGGGTTAAAAAGAAAAAAGGGGATAAAAATAGTACCAATCAAATGACCGCAGCTAGAGTCATGAAATTCGGAGTATACATTCCTCTGACTGCGTAGACACGGAAAATTGACGAATTTTTCGAAATTCGTACTTTTTGGGGTTAAAATGGAAAAAGGGGATACAAATAGTACCAACCAAATGACCGCAGCTAAAGTCATGTAATTCGGAGTATAGATTCCTCTGACTGCGTAGAAACGGAAAATAAACGGATTTTTCGAAATTCGTACTTTCAAGGAACACAACTACTGCGACTACAGCTAGAATGATGAAATTCTAATTGCGTAGGAATGTCAAGTGGGTAAAAATGGTACCTAATAAATGGGCGAAGCTGGAATCATGGAATTCTGTGTATACATTCCTCTGGCTGCATATACACGTAAAATAAAAAGCTTTTTTTTTCAAATTAGTACTTTTTCTTTCACGGCAAAAATTGGTTGAACACATGTACATCTGATAATGGATTTTCAAAATTTGTACTTTTGGAATTAAAATAGAATGGAAATACAACCAACTGTAGCACCAACTATCTTCAAATATTTATGGTATTTAAGCTTTTTGAAAATATAAATATAAGAATATTTATATTTTGATTTGATAATGGTTTGAAATAATTAAAATATTATATTTATTAATACAATTATTTTTTCAATATTTGTATTTGTTTTGGTTTGGCTATATTAAAACATTTATATTTTCCTGTAATATTACTGCACTTCTACGAAAACCGACAACCTCTGTGGAATGCAATCCATGGTGGAGAGGAACTTAACGCCGTTTTTACTTGTTTTTATTTTGAATGAAATTTTAATTATTTTATATTATTATAATTTTTTATTTTAAATTAATTTAATATTTCGTTTTAGTTTTACAATAGATCTTTTTCCTTAATTTTTAGGTGGAAATATCAAAATATGTATACAAAGAAACAAGACAACAGGTACCTATAGACCCCTTGATGTTTTCTTCCAAATCCAAAAATATGACCCTATTGACATAAACATTATCAATACTGGTGTGGAATCGCATTAAAATAATGGGTTAAGAAAATCAAAAATCAGAATTTGCGATCAGTACCTTTTCAGCGAGCCCAATAATACATAAATTGGACCAAAAATATGAAAGTTATATGGGAATTGATAAAAAATGTTATAAAAATAGCCATTAAATCTTTAGAAAACCACTGGCTAGCTTACGGATGGACAGTTTTAAATGCGAAATTTTTTGGGACAACGCATTAAACATACCAAAGATTAATTTTAGTCTGAAACATCCACAACTCATTTGAAGCCAGAATAATGTAAGTTGTCTTAATTATTTCTTTTAAATATTTTTGATTTGATTTGATTTATTTATTACAACTTGTAATTCAAAGCCATCGGGCCACTTTAAAACAAATTATAAAATGCATATATAAGAATCTTTTTAGCATGGCTAAAAAAAACTACTCAATAATATTTTTAATTTCGATTGCAATCACATTTATAATAGTTGTAAAGGAATTCACCCATGAAACTATTGGAGCGTCGCCTTTTTTATTTATTAAAAAAATACAGGGAATTCAAAAATATATATAGAAAAAGTAATAATTGATATTTTTTATAAAACTAGAAGTAATTTGCTTGAAATTCGGCAAAAAAATATATATTTCTATCTCCTACCGCAAAAGAATTAGGATTTTTATAAAATTACCTTATGACAAAATTCCTGATTTTCAATGCAACCTAGTGTCTGCAATTTCATATTTTTGAAAATTAGGAAATGCATTTTTATTTGTCTAATTCAGAATTATAAATTGGCAAACTTTCATTAAAATCAGAGAACTTAAGGAAATGTCTGTTTCGCTTCACATGGAAGTAGTCTTTGAGGAAAACGGTACGATTTTTTTTTTAAATTAAAAAATCCTGATCATATTTCTTAAACTTCATGACCATTGCGGGTGGTCTGTTAATTATACTATAAATATAAGATGGGAGCGATGACAACATTTTCCAAAAGTTAAAAAATAGTGACCACCCTAATATATGTATGTAGATATTCTAAGTCTTTCATAATTGTAAAATCCCTCTAATGGTCTAATGGCCCTAAAACAATTTTGCTATTTGCACACTTTTTTCACTTTTCAACAAAGAAATCAATTTTAAGACTTACATTTTAAAGCCCTTTTGCTCCAAAATGCTAATACTCTTAGCCAATATTTATATTGCCATTACCATGCCATCCCTGCGCCCTCCCTCTTTCTCTCATATAATTATGGCCCACATTAGGGGGTCTTTTTAGGCATTTAATAAGACTTCTAAATATGAATTTTAACGTCACTTTTGGTGAGCCTTTCTTCATTGCCAGCCAGCCAGCTGCCCCCGTCCACCCCCTACGACTTGGCACTCAGCATTAAAGGCGAGCATAATTTTATTTGTTGTTTACCGCGACGATGATGGTGGCGGTAGCGGCGGCGTCTAAAGCATACCAAAGTGGCATTTATGGTGGCACTTCAGCTTTGTCCTCCACCACGGTGACACGGAAAAATGTCTACACTTTTTGTGTGAGCGAGAGGCGGCGGCGACGGCGACTGGTGCTCCCTCCTCCTCCGAGTGACTACTTCAAAGCGGAAACTCACTTTTCGTAAACATAAAACAAAAATTCCACACAAAAACGGAACAAGGTTTGAAATTGAAAAACAAAACGAAAATGAAAATGAAACGGAAAAGAATATGTCGACGAAAAGCAGTCGTCGCGCGTATTATTTAAAATGTGGCGCCAATTTTAAGTAGAACGACTTTGGTGTACTTATATCCTCCCCCTGAGTCTCACCCCAGTCTGCCTGGCCGTCTATCTTACGTTTGAAGCTTAGTTTTTGTTCTTTGCGCTCAGTTAGAGGGGTCGTGGGTAGCTATTGTTTTTGATGTTTTTCTGTTTTTGTTTAAAAATCACAATGTTTTTGTTTGTGTGGCAACCTCCCTCCCCACTAGTCCCAAATGTTTACCCCCCACCCCTTTCCACCACTCCCTTTGACTTCCGTTTTTCAGCTCTATTCCTCTTATTTCGTTTCCTTCCTTTGCTTTTTCGTATGCCAATATTTGTTGTTTGAAGTCATCGTCTACACGGACGACTAGTCTGCATTTCAGAAAGGGCTCCCCCTTCGCCTGCCAAAAAAAATGGTGGCAGTTCGAATTTTTTGTAAATCTTATTGAAATATTGTTTGTTTGCTATTGAGACACAAAAACAACAACAACTTCGACATTTCAGACAAGCAGCAGCAGCATATTGTTTGGTTATGAAAAACACCCAGAAAAAATGGAAGAATATTAAATTTCAAAAGAGGAGAATGCTTCTCGAAAATCACTCCTAGCGAACAGATGGAAAATGGGCAACGCTAGAGGACTTTAGGCATTGGATTGCATATCACTTTGTAAAGCGAGAAAATAGCGGCTAGAGGTATATATGCCAAAAACAAAAAATATAGTCATGTGCTGTGCCTCAAGTTCAACAAACCAACGACTGGAATAGGGTAATATTTTCTGGCGGGGAAAAATGATATAGAAAATTTGATATAGACCAATGCCAATTATTACTATTTTCATGACATCAGGAATTAGGAGCAATTTACATGTCGCCATCATAGCAGGCGCCATTAAGACAATCTAGCATCTAAATAAAAGGAGCTAGGAGTCCCCTACAAAGAACATAAAATACCCCCATAAATCCTGATATTTAGTAAATGCACATTTATTTGAGATTTCTGTCTTATGCTAGTATATCGCAATTTTATAAAACTCTCAATCAGGGTATCATAAACTATTAGAGGTATTTTGGAAAAAACTGAAACTAATTTAGATGCTAGATTGTTTCAGTTTTTTTTTTTTTTCAAAATACCTCTAACAGCTTATGATACCCTGATTGAGAACGCAATTGAGATGAAATTCGACAAGAGGGAATATTTTCCCCATACAAAGACAGCCCCCATAAAGCATTTAAGCACATTTATTTGAAGATTGTATGCCTTGTGTTTGTGTAGCATACTTTTAGGAGATAAATTGTGAAAAAAGGAATAAAAACTGTACCAATTCGAGCAAAGGGATAAAAATGGTACCAGAAAAAAACGGCTGGAATCATGAAATTTGTTGTATACATTACTCTGACTGTGTCGATGCGCAATATAAAGAAATTTTTCGAAATATATACTTTTAAGGAAAAAAAGGGGACGAAAGGGGATAAAAATGGTACCAACCGAACTGCTGGATTCTAGAATAATGAAATTCGGTATATATAAGTAGCCCTGACTGCGTAGACGCCCAAAATATAGAAAATTTTCTATACTGGTACTTTTCCGATCAAAATAGAGAAAAGGGATAACCGAACGACTGAAGACTAGAATTTGGACATTCAGTTTATAAGAAGCTCTGACTGCGTAGAGGCGCAAAATATGGGGAAATTTAAATTTATAAAATTGGTACCAACAGGACGACTGCAGCTAGAATAATAAAATTCGGTGTATTATTATAAATAATTTTGGGCATTTGCACTTTTTTAAATCAAAATAGGGAAAATACCTTTACCTCATTTTGATTTAAAAACAAGTAAGGAAAGGCTAAAGTCGGGCGGGGCCGACTATATAATACCCTACACCACTCCCTGCGTATGTACCTCGCTTTGATTACTAAACCCAGGTATTTCATGGGAGCAATTTTATGTAGTTCATACAAATTATATAAATTATATTCATATAATTTATATGCTATAAATTCATCTTCAGTCCAATTTAACGAGTATGGTAAATAATATGGTAATTGATCTAAATGTCCGACAGACAAATACAAATTATACAGTAGTATACCAAAGTCATTTCAAAGTATGGACATATGGACATAACCCAAACAATTCTCATTGCAATTCAATTCGGTAAAAAAGTGAAATCGGGAAGGATTTTTGCATCCTGTAAATGTATGTGTTTGACAAAAAATGTTAAATCGGAAAGGACATTTGTATGGGGGTATATTGAAACCTGGAACGATGTCACCCGCTTTCACCATGTCTGTTTATTGGTGAAATATAATATGTAAAATTTGGCCAAAATCGGTTAAACATTCGGGAGCAACATTTGTATGAGGTCTATATCTAAATCTGAACCTATCTTACCCACTTTCACCATAGATGTTTCTAGTTCGATTATAAGATGTTGTGCCAATTTTAAAGAAAAACGGGTACAATGTGTGGATTTTAGAGCGGAAAAAGTGAAATCGGGAGCGACATTTGTATGGGGGCTATATCTAAATCTGAACCGATCTTATCCAATTTTTGCATACGTATTTATAGTTGGATTATAAGATGTTCTGCAAAATTTAAAGAAAATCGGGTACAATATGTCGTTTCTAGAGCGGAAAATGTCAAATCGGAAGCGACATTTGTATGGGGCTAGATCTAAATCAGAACCGATCTTACCCAATTTTTGCACACGTGTTTCTAGTTGGATTATATGATGTTCTGCCAAATTTAAAGAAAATCGGGTACAATATGTCGTTTCTAGAGCGGAAAAAGTGAAATCGGGAGCGACATTTGTATGGGGGCTATATCTAAATCTGAACCGATCTTACCCAATTTTTGCATAGGTGTTTCTAGTTGGATTATAAGATGTTCTGCCAAATTTAAAGAAAATCGGGTACTATATGTGCTTTTTAGGGCGGAAAAAGTCAAATCGGGAGCGACATTTGTATGGGGGCTATATCTAAATCTGAATCGATTTCCTCCAAATTCAATACCGATTCAATACTTCTGCCAAGTTTCATGACAATCGGACAACAATTGCGACCTGTAGAGTGCGAACAAGCTTAGATGGACAGCAGACGGACGGACAGACAGACATCGTTAAATCGACTCAGCTGGTGATTCTAAGCCAATACTTAAGGGCTAGTACTTAAAGGTGGGTCTAGCTCGATTATTTCTTGGTGTTACAAACATTTAGGGCGAAACTAACTTATAATACCCTAGCCCACAATACCCGGCCAAATATCTTCAGCTAGATTCCTAACATTTGGTTTTTAGATATTCTGACTACTTCGAAGCACCAAAAATAGTCTTTCCCAAATTCGTACTTTTGAGTATAAAATTGGGAAAAAGGATAAATTTAGTACCGACAAAATAGATGTGGTTAGAATTCTGTAATTTAGTTATACATACTTCTGACATAAATGGATTTTTCGATTAAAATTACTTATAGAGAGAAAGAGGGGCGAAAGGGGATAAAAATTTTACCAGCCGAATTATGATGAAATTCGGTGTATACGACACTCTGACAAAAAATTTCGATATTCGTAGATGAAAATAGAGAAAAAGGGATAAAATTGGTACCAACCGAACGAATGCAGCTAGAATTATGAAATTCGGTGTATAAGTCGCTCTGACATCTTATATGCCACATATATAGTGAATTTTCGGCATTTGCATTTTTTAAATCAAAATTTGTACTTTAAACTACAAAATGGGTAAACAGGGATAAATTTAGTACCGACAAAATGGATGCGGTTAGAATTCTGTAATTCGGTTGTAGATTTAAGATTAAAATAAAGAAAAGGCATAAAATTGATAGCAACCGAACGACTGCAGACTAGAATAATAAAATTTTGTTATGAATACCTCAGGCTACGTAGAAGAGCAAAAAATGTATTTCTTATAAAATGCGTACTTTTAGAATTCAAATGGAAAAATGATAAAAATGGCTGCTGCTACAATAATGAAATTTGGTTACACATCCCTCTGGCTACGTGGAAGCGAAAACAATTATTTTTGGACAAATTCAAATTGAATATTTAAATTTGTAATTCTAAGGACGAAATGAAGAAAATGGAAATTCCTATAAATATGTAGAAGCGCAAAAAATATTTTCTGTGTCAAATCTATACTTTTAGGTACAAAATGGGCAAAAGGGACAAAAATGGTACAAATCAGACCAGATCAGAAAAAAATATTTTTTGCAACTTCCTACTTTAGGAAAAAGGGATAAACTTGGTACCAAGCAAACGGCTCTAGCTAGAATAATGAAAATCGGTGTATATATCCACCTGACTAAATATAAGCAAAAAATAAAGGGGAAAAAAGGGATAAAATTGGTACCAACTAAATGGATGTAATTAGAATCACAAATTTCGGTGTATACATTCCTCTGACTACGTAGAAGGGGAAAATATAATTTGTTGTCAAATTTGTACTTTATGGGACAAAATGGAGAAAAAGGGATAAAATTGAATAGTGAAAGTTTTTTTTCTCAAATTTGTATTTTTAGGGTCAACGTGGGAAAGGGATAAATATGGTACCAAGCTGACATTTAAAACTTTAAATTAGAATCGGCTATAAAAAAGTACTTATTTTTTTCAAATTTCTGGTTTTATTGTAAAGCTTGAATTTTGTCATTTAATAAAGGAACACAATATCATTCAAATGACTGGCTCGGCAGTACCTCATCCGATTAACCCAATTTTTCAGTACAGCCCAAAATCAACACCGTTGTGACTCGTTGTGGATGCATTTGCATCACGTGTGAGTTCTCTGAATCCCATGTGCGGCAATTTTGCTTATGGACATAGCCACCAAGATGAAAGCTTCATGAAGGCTGAACGGAAGGCCGATCTCTTCTCGAAATTTTTTTACTGAGCAAATAGCTGCAGCTATAATGACTATTTATTTAAAAAGTATTATATATTTTTATAGTACAAAGTATTGTAATTTGATTAAAAATATCGACATTTTGCTAAGTGGATGTCTTTGAAGCAAAGTAAATATTAGATAACTCTAACAAAGCTAACATTTAATATTTAAAAATAATATTTGTAAATACGTCACGTACTCCAGGAAATAAAAATCCTTAAAGCAAATTTACGCCGCAAGTTTTCTAGCAAAACAAATATTGAGCCAATATTTCTAAATACATTTGCCAGACATTTTTTATTTACTGTTAAATTTTTGTTTTATTTATTATAAATATTATTATTAAATATAAATATTATTATAAATATTATATAATTAAAAAAAAAGTTCGTTTCTATTCATTTCATAACAAAATTCCCTTTTAAATAATTTTGATGTCTCACATAATCTAAATAATGATTTTCTTGTTGCTCCAAAAGTTCATCATTTCCTTAAATCAAGCTCATTCTCCCCTCGAAAAATATCCATCAAATTGCAGTGTTTACTGTGAAGTATTCCCATTTAATTGTGTACTTAATATATAAATACACTTTATAATTCTAGGAATTTATGCGCTATTTGATGGACAGCCATTTCATAATTATACAAATTCTCATCGCCTTCCCTTACCCAATTTTCTTCTCCATCCCTTTTGGTTTCCGCCATTCCTTTGTTATGTTAAAACTGTTAATAATCCTTAAATATTTTCTTGGAAAAGAAAACAACTTTCATTTGTCTCGAGTTATTTATGCTACCCCAAAGTTTGTTGCTTAAACCCGGACATAAATTTGGGCGACGGCTTCTCCTACTTTGTCTCGGACTTTTGTCCACTGGACACCAACAACAAAAAGAAAGCGAAAGAAAAAAAACGCAAATGTTTAGTGTGAATAATGGCAGTGGTTAGAGTGGGGAAAAACTTTTAACGGGAAATTATGTAGAACGCCCATAATCGCCCATTCTGTGCCAAACAATTGTGTTTTATCAACTTGATGTTGTTATAAATACACGCCGCCACTGTTTGTCCGGCATGGGCCACTCGCGAACCATTGGACTTGTGCAAAATGCACTGGAGCCTGTCAATGTCCTCCTTCATGTGTATTGTTCGCTTGTGTTTGTGTGTTTATGAAAGAAAACGCCTTTTAATGGAGGGTAATGGCAGTAAACAACATTTAAGAAGACATTATCCGTTGGAAATGCTAGAAGTTTTCTTGAGATTTTCGTGTGTTGTTTTTTTTCGTAGGGGAGGGTGCTTGTAGACGAGGGTGGTCTTGAAGGGAATTGAAAACTATTAATAAAAATACAAAATTATATAGATTGAAGTTGAGAAATGTGAATTGCTATCTAGAATTTCGGGTTATCTTCAGATTTATATATTTAGATTTTCTCGAAATAGTAACACAATAAAAAATTAAATAAAAATATTTAATTTTGCTTCTATTTTTCTCGAAAACCGGTTTTAAATGTTGATAAACCCGGGTTTTAAAATCGGTTTTCTCGATATCTTGGATAATTACGCATTAATATGCATTTAAAAATAGTCTATCGAATGAGTTTTGCGAAAACCGGTTATGAATTTTGGAAGAATCCGGATTTTTTTAAACGAGGCTTCTCCAAACCTTAAAAGAACTAAGCAAATGGTAATACACTTTTGTCTGTTGTACCATATTTTCGAGAAAATAGGTGATAACAGAAAATGAAACTCAAATATGACTTCATAAAGAAAAAATCCGTAGTGTCACGTTTTTGCGAGAACCGGTATTAATAATTTAAAAAAAATCCGGGTTTTAATCCCGGTTTTCCGAAAATGTGATACCACAGAATATGAAACTCAAATATGACTTCAAATTTTTATCATAGTAATTTCGCGAAAACCGGGTTCAAATTAAAAAAAATCGCGGTTTTCTCAAAATAAAATTAAACACAATCACAATACAAATGTCTCTGATGTTCACATGTTCACGAATAATGGGTTAAAAAGTGAAAAAACTGGTTTTAAAACCGGCTTTTTTCCAAATGTATAGAACCGCTTCGATTTTAGGAAAAATTCAAAACGGCCTTCAAAACTTCTGTATCGTGTCACATTTACGTGAACACCGAGTTTAAATATGAGATTTTAAAACTGGTTTTCAGGTTTTAAAACAGGTCTATTGAATGAATTTTGCTAAAACCGGTTTAATAAAACCGGTTTTTTTCCCAAAACAAAAACGATTAAACGCGAACTCATACACTCACCGGTTTTTCAACTGTGATACCACAGAAAATTGAAAACAAATATGTCTTAAAATATTTTTCAGCATATGAATTTCGCGAAAACCGGGTTTGAGTTTTGGCAAAATCTGGTTTTCTAACCGGGTTTCTACCTAACAAATGAAAATTAAACACGATGTCACACATCTGCCTTCAGAATGTTTGTATCGTGTGATATTTTTGCGAAAACCGGGTAACAACAAACCGGGTTTTAAAACCAAGTTTCTTGAAAATATGATACCATATAATATTAAACACAAATATGGCTTAAAATATTTTTAAGCATACGATTTTCCGAAAACCGGGTTTGAATTTTGGAAAAAATCCGGTTTTTTAAACGGGGTTTTCCCAAAGAAAAGTAAATTAAACACAAATATCATACAAAAATTGTCTGTCGTACGACATTTTCGGGAAAAAAGTGGAAAAAGGGGTAAACCTGGGATTTAGAACCGGTTTTTCGATTTGGATTTTTTAAACCGGTTTTCTCCAAAACACAAATATGACTTCAAAAAATTTCCAATTATGAATTTCGCGAAAAATGGGTTTGAATTTTCGTAGAAATCTGGATTTTCTCCCAAAAAAAAAAAACATTAACACAAATATCATATAAAATTATCTGTTCCTTCCCATTTTCTTGAAAAAACGGGTTAAAATGTGAAAAACCCGGATTTTAGAACCGGTTTTCTCGACTTGGATTTTTTAAACCGGTTTTCTCCAAGAAAGAAAATTAAACACTAGTATCATACACATTTTTCGGTTGAAGACCGGGTATAAACGTGTCGAAAATCCGGGATTTAAAACCGGGCTTCTTGAAAATATATTACCATATAAAATTAAACACAAATATGGCTTCAAAAATACCATACCATACCACCTTTCCACCGATATTCACATTTCGTGAATATCGGGTTAACATGTGTGAAAAATCCGGGTTTTGCAAGAAGTCGTACAGCAAAAAAGCTAAATAAGGACAAATTCTGTCCTTTTTGTCCAAATTTCCACTAAAAGTGCAAGTTTTATACCCGGGTTTCTTTAATTTGTGAGAAGACACACAAGGATTAAAAAAATTCAAAATTTTTTTTCGTGTAAATTTATCACGAAACCTGTTTCAAAAATCTTGTTCTAAAAACTGGTTTTATCAAAAATGTGACACTATAGAAAATTAAATTAGAAAAATGTTATAGTGTCAGGTTTTTGTGAAAATTGGTTTTAATAAGTTTTCGCAAAACACGGCTTTTAATCCCGGTTTTCTAGAAAAAAGAAAACATGTGGGAAAAGTCCTGGTTTTTAAACTCGTTTTCTCAGAAATGTGGTGCTACAGCAAAAACTAATTAAATAAGATTAAAATTTTGGATTTTTATCCCATTTGCACTAAAACTCCAAGTTCTAAAACCGGATTTCTTGTATTGTTTGTGAGAAGCAAAACAAATTAAGAAGTAGTAGGTTTTCAATTTGTTTTCGTGTAATATTATCACGAAACCTGGGATAAACATCTTGGTCTCTAAACCATTTCAAATCAGAAATCGGACACGATAGAAAATCAATTCAGTTTTTTCTTTTGTAAAAGCCGGTTTTAATAATTTTCGAAAAACCCTTTTTTATCAAAAATATGACACGATAAAAAAATAAATAAATAAATCCGTAGTGTCACGTTTTTGCGAGAACCGGTATTAATAATTTAAAAAACGGCTTTTAAACCCGGTTTTCTGAAAAAAAGAAAACACGTGGAAAAAATCCGAGGTTTAAGCCCGGTTTTCTCAAAAATGTAGTGTGTAGGGAGAAAAATTAAATAAATAGAGATAAAAACTTTTTGTCCTTTTTGCCTAATTTTCTATAAAACCTAAAGTTCTAAAACCGGGTTTCTCTAATTTGTGATAAGATAAACAAATTATGAAGTAATAGGCTTTAAGTTTTCGTGTAATATTATCGTGAAACCTAAATGAAAAATTCGGGTCTCAAAACCGGTTTTATCAAAAATCTGACACTATAGAAAATTAAATCAGAAAATCAAGGCTTTTAAAACTAGATTTCAATGAAGTATGAAGTAAAAATCCTTCAAAATATATTTAGCGAAACCGGTTTTCAATTTTTTTGGAAAAACCCGGGTTTTAGAAACTGTTTTCTAGAAAAAAATGAAGCAAAAATCCCTCAATTATTTTTTTCGAAACCGGTTTTATCAAAAATCTGACACTATGGAAAATTAAATCAGAAAAATGTCGGGTTTTTTGTAAAAACCGGTTTTAATAGTTTTCGAAAAACACCGGTTTTAAAACCGGATTTCAATGAAGCATGAAGTATGAAGTAAAAATCCCTCAAAATATATTTTGCAAAACCGGGTTTGCAATTTTTTTGAAAAAACCCGGGTTTTAGAAACTCGAAAAACACGGGTTTTACAACCGGATTTCAATGAAGTATGAAGTAAAAATCCTTCAAAATATATTTAGCGAAATCGGTTTTCAATTTTTTTGAAAAAACCCGGGTTTTAGAAACTGTTTTCTAGACAAAAATTAAGCAAAAATCCCTCAATTATTTTTTTCGAAACCGGTTTTATCAAAAATCTGACACTATAGAAAATTAAATCAGGAAAATGACGGGTTTTTTTGTAAAAACCGGTTTTAATAGTTTTCGAAAAACACGTGTTTTAAAACCGGATTTCAATGAAGTATGAAGTAAAAATCCCTCAACATATATTTTTTTAAACCCGGGTTTTAGAAACTGTTTTCTAGAAAATATGAAGCAAAAAGCAACTATTTTTTCGAAACCGGTTTTAATAAATTTGCAAAAACCCGGGTTTGAAAAATTTTTTTCTAGAAAATATGAAGCAAGCTTCCCTGAAAAAGAATTTTCTGCGTAACCGATTTTAATAATTTTTGAAAAACCCGGATATTAAAACCAGTTTTCCGAAAAAAAAAAATTGAAAATCCGTGTTTTAAGTTTCTTGTCGAATTCCTGGTTGTTCACTTTCACTTTTGTTTCCTCAACCAAAATTCCTTAACTTCACTCCTTTTGTTTCCTTTCGTCCTGACGGCAAATAACTTTCTTTTTTATTGTCGCGTTAACCGACCGCAACGTACTACACCAAAAAAGAAGTGCCAAGAAAAACAATTTTTGTAAACTTAAAACACTTGGCTTACTTAACACCACCCGGGCCAACTCGAAAGCCGTCTGCCTCCACTGAAATCCCACATCCTGGCTAAACATACAACCCTCACGCTTTCCCAAGGCAAACTAAAACGATACGTTTGTGAAGGGCGGGGGGAGAGAGGTGGGGGTGGTATCATGGCAGGGAAGGCAGGCATTTTGCAAAGTGTTACTTTCAACATTTTATTAATTTGTGTAGTAGCCAAACAATGTCCTTCGACAATATAAAAAGTCCGTCAGTTCAGGCCAGTGCTGGCCAAACAGCAAAAAACCGGCCAAAGTGTTAAGATTTATTAAGGTTTCTTGTTATTGGAGTTGTTCTTGTTGATGTTGTTGTTGTTGGTGGTTGTTCAAAGAAAGTTTTTAATAAATACGTAATTTGTTAAATTTTCGTTATAGCTAAGCCACACCACATAGAGCAGGACCTCATCTCATCATCCTGCTCCTCCTACAGCATAGCCACTAAAACCAAGCCACAACTCAAAAACTTTGAATTTCGAAAAAAAAACACGAAAAAAGATTGTGGTTGTTTGCTGGCTTTTAACAATATAAAGTTTTAGCCATTAGTTGTGATATGTTGACTATTTTTATATATTATGGCTTTTATCGCCATAGCTCGTTGCTGGTGTTGGTGTTGTTCTTGGTTGCCACCAAGATTCCTTGCCATGGGACATGGATGGATTAGTTTGAAGGTATGTACAACGTACATAGTTTTGCTGGAAATGTCCTGCAATAATGGTGGTGTGCAGTACAGGGGCGGAGGGGGTGGCCCATAAAGAAGACTTAAAATGTAATAAAACATTACATAGAGCGGAGAAATTTCCAGGGAAAGATGGAGAGGGAGAGAAAAAAGTTTAAAATCTTTTTTCTCTTTTGAGGCAAAATCCTACGTTCGTTCAGTTTTTCTAAGAAATAAAGAAAAATGCATTTGTACGTGACATCATTACAACGCCCGAGACACTTTGTTACAATTGCCAGGCCGCACAAGAAGCAGAGGAAGCACACGACACAATGTACGAGGGTCAAACGTAACAAATTATGTGTGCTCTCCCCCCCGAAAGAGTCTTTAGAGGACAAACAAAAAGTGACTATTACTACAAAGCCTAAAAGCATTCTATTTTTATCATCAACAACAACATTGGGAGGAACAAAAAAATACAGAAAACAGCCTAAAAGCATACTTTACATTTTAAACAGTTATAACATCATTCATGGCTGCTGCAGTTGATTTATGTGGATAATGTATGGTATAATTCTCAATGGATTTATGACTTATTTACATATGTACCTAATGGAGTTAGGAGTTATGAGTCTGATGGCAAATGTGTATGAGTTTCTCTCCACCTATGGATCTGAGGAACATTTCAGGCATTACATTATGGTTTTCATATTTCCCCGTTACTCGAAAATTCGTTAACAAATCAGGGGAAGGAAATTCTTTCCGCTAACTCAATTATGTGCAAAATAAACATAAGCTTTGGAAAAGTCTGGTAAAATGAAAATATATAAATTAAAATTTTTTGACAGCGTGACTAACGTACTGTCAATCCATTAGTCTTCCTCTGGAAAAAATATGCTAGTAAATCGTTGGACGCTCCAGTAGTGCGGCACGTATGAATCGGTTATGAAAACTAGAAATAATATGTAGAAAAACTGCGTACTCGCATTTTCATTCGGAAGTATTTTCTCCTTTTCACAGGACTTTAAATTTCCGAAGCATATAGTTGTCTTAATATTAAAAAAATAATAAATAATTTATTTTCATAATTTCGAGAGCCATACACAGGCGATATGAGTATCAAATGAAAGATAAGATTGTATATTAAAAAACACTAAAAATTCCATGCCTCCTTGTTTATTAGTTTAATATTAACAACCATTTCAAGTTGTCCTCCTTAATTAGTAAAATATGAATAAACTAAATAAATAAGGGGAAACATGAAATCGTTGTCAATAACAACTAATAAAGATAGAATCATTATATTTAAAATATTTTTAATATATATTCTTCCCTTTCAGTTGATAACCGTGTCACCTTTGTATGACTCGTTAAAGTAGGAAAATAAAATATCTAAACATATACATCCATTGAAAATTGAAATGAAGAATTGAGTACACAGTCACGATCTTCAGTTACACATGTATCCTGTCTTCCTCGGGTCCATTGAAATAAATGTAAAATTGTCGCACGGTGCAGTCAAAATGGAAAAAACGACAAAATTGGTACCAAATACAGGGTTTTCCAACAAGAGGTGTTATTTTGGTATTCAAAGAAAATGCCTTTTTTGAGATAAATGATCGGATGTTTATTTCACAATAAAGTGGAAGGTATGCCGTTAATAATGAAAAACAACATCAGTCAAAGGGCCACCACGAGCACGTTTACAGGGCCATATCCTTTTCATAAAATTTTCCATAACCAAATCGCAAAGTGGCTGCCCTATGTTCTAGATAGCCTCACGAATACTATCTTTGAGGTCTTGAATCGACGCTGGGCTGTTGGCGTAGATCTTAGCTTTCACATGGTCCCAAAGGAAGAAGTCGCAAGGTGTTAAATTACAAGATCTCGGTGGCCAATTGTGACCACCTCTTCGAGAGATAACACGGTCCGGAAACTTTTCCCGTAAAAGAGCAATGGTTTCGTTGCCTGTGTGGCACGTAGCGACGTCTTGTTGAAAGTAAACGTTGTCCAGATCAACATCACCCAACTCCGACCATAAAAAAAGTCATTAATCAATTCTCGATAGAGCAATCCCACAATCTCACACGGTGACGATGAAGAGGCTTCTCAACAATTACTCTTGGGTTTTCCGAGCCCCAGCTGCGACAATTTTGCTTGTTGACGTAACCACCGAGGTGGAAAAGGACCTCATCACTCAAGATGATTTCTCGATGGAATTCCGGATCATTTGCATTCGTGAATTTCAATAATTTCAATGCGTTGTTGAAGCGTGTATCGTTCCATTTTTATACCCTACACCACTTCGTGGTCTAGGGTATTAAAAGATAGTTTCGCGCCAAATGTTTGTAACACCAAGAAATAATCGAGCTAGACCCACCTTTAAGTATACCGATCGGCTTAGAATCACCAGCTGAGTTGATTTAACGATGTCTGTCTGTCCGTCCGTCCGTCCGTCCGTCCGTCTGCTGTCCATCTAAGCTTGTTCGCACTCTACAGGTCGCAATTGTTGTCCGATTGTCATGAAACTTGGCACAATTTATTTTTTCTGGTCAAGGACCATCGGTATTGAATTTGGGGGAAAGCGGTTCAGATTTAGATATAGCCCCCATACAAATGTCGCTCCCGATTTGACATTTCCGCACAACATCTTATAATCCAACTAAAAAACCTATGGTGAAAGTGGGTAAGATCGGTTCAGATTTAGATATAGCCCTCATATATTTCAACTAAGAAGACATATTATGAAAGTCAAATATATGGGTCCATATTTTGGTATAACCCCCATACAAATTGGGCCCCCATTCCCCTCTATTACATCTCTAGAACGCACATCGTGCATTAGATCTCGATATAATTTTGCATATCATGTCATATTTCAACTAAGAATACCTACTTTGAAAGTGATCTATATGAAACCTCTTTTTAATGTAGAGCACTTACAAATGGCCCCATTTTAATTTTTATCCCTCAAGAATGCAAATTTTATACCGAATTTTTTTTCAAATTTTGCAGATTATATTATATTTCAGAATACAAAGTCAAATATATGCGTCCACACTTTGGAATAAACCAATAACCCATTCTACTCTAATACAGCTCTACAAACTACGTCTTACATCGGATCATGATATATTTCAACTATGAATACCTACAGTGAATGAGAAATATATAGACCCATGTTTTGAGCCGGTGTTGTTATAGGCCTCCTTTCAAATCTCGGTCCGATTTATCCTATTACTACTGTATAATTTGTATTTGTCTGCCGGAAAATTGGATCAATTATTTACCATATTCGTTAAATATGACTAAAGATGAATTTATACTGTATAATTTATATGAACTACATAAAATTGGTCCCATGAAACACCTGGGTTTAGTAATAAAAGCGATGTATATACGCAGGGAGTGGTGTAAGGTATTATATAGTCGGCCCCGCCCGACTTTAGCCTTTCCTTACTTGTTAGTAATGGTATAGTTTCTACTTGTCAAATGTCAAAGAATAAAAGCTTCAAAAGTGACAGCTACCGAAATACCGGGTGATTCAAAATAACACCTCTTGTTGGAAAACACTGTAGTTGGCTCCCGCCGACTTTAGTCAATCCTTACTTGTTTTTATACCCTCCACCTCCAGGATGGGGGTATACTAACTTTGTCATTCCGTTTGTAACACCTTGAAATATCGACTTGAGGCCCTATAAAGTATATATGTTCTTGATCGTCATAAAATTCTAAGACGATCTAGCCATGTCCGTCTGTTGAAAGCACGCTAGCATCAAAACGAAAGGAGCTAGAACGTTCAAATTTTACATAAATGCGTCTTATAGTCGTAGTTCGGTTGGGATTGAAACGGGGCGAAATCGGCCCAAAGGGAAAAATGTTTCCCCCACAAGGACTAAAAATACCCATAATAATCCCTAACATTTTAGCGTATTTAAGCATGTTTTTTGAATATGTCTGTTTATTTTTGCATGATATTTGGTGTGCGCATTCCCCTTATAGCAAAAACGAGCACCATAAAGTGCTTCTTATTTGTAGGGGGTGAAATGGGGCAAAAAAGGGATAAAAATGGTACATATTAAACGACAACAGCTAGAAACACGAAATTCGGTGTGTACATTCCTCTAATTGAGTAGATACATAATATAAAAGTATTTTTTTCGAAATTCTTATTTTTAAGTGGTAAATGGGGATACAGGGATAAAAATGGTACCAACCAAACGGCTGTGCCTAGAATAATGAAATTCGGTGTATACATTCCTCTGATTGCATAGACAAGTAAAATACACGGACTTTTCAAAATTCGTACTTTTTGGGGTTAAAATGAAAAAAGGGGATACAAATAGTACCAATCAAATGACCGCGGCTAGAGTATGAAATTCGGAGTATACATTCCTCTGACTGTATAGACATGGAAAATAAACTGATTTTTCGAAATCCGTACTTTTTGGGGTCAAAATAGAAAAAGGGGATAAAAATAGTACCAACCAAATGACCGCAGCTAGAGCAATGCAATTCGGAATATACATTCAGCTGACTGCGTAGACACGGAAAATAAACGGATTTTTCGAAATTCGTACTTTCAAGGGATACAATGGCACAGGGAGGTAAAAATAGTACCAACTAAACGACTACAGCTAGAATGATGAAATTCTAATTTCGTAGAAAAGTCAAAGGGGTAAAAATGGTAGCAACAAAATGGGAGCAGCTGGAATCATGGAATTCCTCTGACTGCATAGACACGCAAAATAAAAAGTTCTTTCCAAATTCGTACTTTTTCTTTTATGGCAAAAATTTGTTGAATCATGAAGTTAGGTTATTTTGTACTTTTGGAATTAAAATAGAATTGAAATACAACCAACTGTAGCAACCACCACTAGAGGCATATATACAGAACCGATAATCACCGGTGGGGGAGTGACGTCCCTTGAAAAGATCGTCTGCCCTGCTAGCAACCGAAGCAAATAAATGTCAAACACTTATTTTAAAACACTTTGTTTTCCGTGTAAGAAAAGAAAAACAAATGATTAGATATATAAAATAAAGGGATTTTTCGAACTTCTGCTTGGCAATTTGAGAAAGAGGGATGCAAACAGCTGAATGTGAAATCATGAAATTTAGAGAAAAAAATTTCGAAAGGAATGAAAAATGGTATTAACCAAATGGATAAATCTAGAAAATTGAAATTCGGTGAACATGTCGCACAGTAATATTTTGCTGTCAAAAATACATTTTTCAACAATAACTTTTCAAAAATCTATTAATGCTAATATATAGCTCCGTCGCGAGTGTCTATTCTTGAAAATATCCCACAAAAATCGAATAATCGCTGAACAAACACTATGTTAAATTTTAAAACATTCTGACTAAAAGCAAACAATTTTGTGCAAAAAAACCATTTTGAGTTATGTGGGCGGATATGTGATGTCGATTTTGATGAAATTTTCAGAACTCTTTAATTTATAAATTTTAAACTCTGCCCAAAATTTGAAGAATTCGGCCCGGATAGAAAACAAATTATGAAAAATTCGTTTTGAGATGTGGGCGGTATGTGCTGGGCGTTGCCGATTTTGATGTCACATCATATTTTTCTTAATTAGGATCAGAAAATATTTGGTGCCAAGTTTCATCACTCTATTTTTTGCACTCAAACCAGCGTCGTTCTGACTTCGCAGATGCGAAAAATAGGAGATCTTTCGATATTCATACTTTTTGGGGAAATCTGAAAAGGGATAAAATTGGCAACTACTAAATGGCTACAGCTAGAATCATAACATTTGGTGTGTAGTGTGGTGGAAAATAAAAGGATCCCAGAAAAAGCTTGGTAATGACACGTCATTAGTTTTAGCATTATTTTGAAGTATGAAATTATATAATAATATAAATATAATATATTAATGAAATTATATATAATGGTTTAAATAAGTGGTTATTGGTAAGTTAAATTTCATAGAACTTCAGATTTTAAAAATTAATTTTCTACATTTTTTTGGCGAGTCAGAGAATAGCAGTGCTGTTGTTATCGCAGCTTAGTTATTCAGACTTTAAGAAAAATAGCCCTAAATTCTGTATTAAGATTGTTAACAAGTCGATAAAAAAATATAATTTAATAAAAATGTTTTTTCATCACTTATTAAGCCCATTCATTATTGACAATACATTATTTGGCTAGTTATCAATAATGACTTATTTTGTATCTTCCTGAGGCCACTTATTTTACAACTCGTTTAGAAGTACTTATTTATTAAGTACTTATAGCGTGCGTGGAAGTACTTATATTTCAACTTTTTGTAAGTGTGCGTGTAAGTACTTATTTTTTTACAATCCCTTTATAAAAATAATTAGAAACGGATCCGAAAAATAAGTAGTGAAGATTTTTGTTTTTGCCTTATTCTCCACATTACTTGGTAATGAGAGTTTTTGCTGGGATGTTTCCAAATTCGTTTCTTTAGCGTCTTTGTATTTTGAAATATTGTGTAAAAGTATTGCAATTTGCATGCAAAATATCATAATTTTCATATTATGTAACTGCATTTCTACGTAAACTCGACCATCTGCCGGTAATAGTGTGAAATACACTCTATGTTGGACAGGATATAAGATACGACCCTACGTAAGTCAACGTCCTTTTTACTTGATCACTTTCATGTCCATGGCTTTACTGCATTTCTTGTTGGCTTTATACAATGCTAAGCTTAATAGGGAAAGTAATTCAGAACTGTGTAGTCAATAAAATAGCCTTGTTGATATTCTATCATCAACGTTCTAAATTTGTAGAATTTAATAAATAATTTGCTCGATATACTGGTCAATTGGACAAAAAATGCTACATCACCACAAACGATTGGTTAAGAACGCAATCATTTAGTGATGGCCAATGTAAAGCATAGTTTGTTCAGTGTTATTGCCTTCCACCTTATATAGTTTATTTGTGAACATTTCACAACCCACCTCGTATATCCTTAAAATATGTTATGAAATATCATAATCATAACTGTCATGTCCAACCCATTTCCCAACCTCTCTCTAATGGCAACTTATTTGTTATAATTTTTCCCAACAAGATAATCCCTCAAACTACCAAATGTTATTGACGAGATTACCAACACGTTTTCATATCATTGCATCTCTATTTGCAATACAATAAAAAGAAATCTTGTTTGCTTTTTGCAAAAGCAACAGTTTTGTTTTGCAGCAAACAAAGAACCAACCAGTTTCCATTATGTTAAAGTCCTTTGTAAGCGCTCTCTCTCTCTTTCTCTTAACTTTCACATTAGAAAAGTTCGTTTTTAGGGAAAAGTTGGAAATGTACCATCATCCCTCCTGGAACCTTAATATTGATTATGTTTGCTCGTTGTGTGGTTCTTTGGCTGTTGCCACTCTGCCATGGCAGCCAGTAAATGTGGAAACTTTTTGAGGTTCGTTTTAATTAGAGTTTTATAATGATTAAAAAATAATTTAGAATTTTCATTTGAACGTGAACGTGAACATGAAAGAGAATCCCCCAATTTAGGCCTAGCAACAAAGTGGTATGCCAACATGCGGCAGACAACGGAACAAAATGACTTATGTCGAAATATTAAGTGTTCCTTAAATATCACGAAAATTATTACAAATAAATCAACACCTGCTTTATATTTGTAATAAATTGCTTAGCATTTCCCTAGAAATATGATTTTAACAAAACTATTTCCTAAATAACTCAACATAACACTTTATGACTTGTTGCCACAGCTATAAATCTATAAATTTATCATCTCTCAAACCCTTTTGTCTGTGCTGTGGGATATTCTCGATATTTTATTTTAAATGATTTATAAAACATGTTGAAAATTCTGTTTAATTAGCATGATTATGAAATTGTCACATGTTATGCTCACAAATCAAATTGGGTGGGGAGGGGCGTTTGCACAGCGTGGGCTGTTCATGTGTGTGTTAGAGTGGTAGGGCGGGCGAGTGAACAAATAATTAGTTTTCCTCTGTGTTGCTGTTTTTCACACACACACACACACTTCACACACTCAAGTATGCTTGATTTGATTTTATAAACTTCACAAATACGATTTTCTATAATCAGATCATTAAAAATATCTAAATGGGATATTTAGTGGTAATCAGTTTCCGAGTTTATAAAAGTTATGGAAAATGTATTTAAATAATTGGATATTTCACACAGTGTCAAATCATGTTAATGGTGTTGGTATAGGAACTATGAAAATGGCAGAGGATTAGAGGGGAGAATGGCTCAAAACAAGAGTGGGGAAAAGATGAAACAATGAAATGATTTCATAAAAACTTTCAACAGCAAAAGGACTTAAGGTATGAAAGTCTAGCTTGGTACACTGAGAGAAAATACTTCGCTGTATTGTGGACGGGAATTTATGGACAGATAACTATAAAAAGGGACAAGAGTTATTTCATGTAAATGTTGATGATTTTTTCATGAATATATGAGCATATCCCGATTTTCAAAAAATAAGAAATTGTAGACACTAGGGTGGATAGAAATAAAGTATTTCTGTCATAAAGTAATTTAAAAAAAATTTAACTTTTTCGTGGTATGAGATAGAAATTTAATTTTTTCCTAATTTCAAGGGAAATTTCTTCTTGTGTTACCGAAAATTGTCAAATATTAAAAATATTTTTTTTTTAACTTTTTTCTTATTTATTTTATAAACAAAAACCTGTGTTTTCGATTTTTGTAAAATAATTTTTATTAATAGTCAATAGTGTCAGCAGGACGTTCCATAAGTTTCTTGATTGTGATCCTTGTATTTACTCCAAAACAATTATTAACGTGATTGCGATCGAAATTAAAAGTATTTAAAATAAATAACTATAGACACGAATGTACAGGGATAATGCCGAAATATTTTGGGACAAGGCATTAAACTAACCAAAGATTCAATTTAGTCGGGAATAATCACAACTTTTTGAAGCCAGCTTATAGTAAGTCATTTTAATTATTAATATTAAATATGTTGAATTTTGAGTAAAAACCAAGAACACCACCATGAAACTTATAGAGTTTCGTATTGACACTATTAGCTAATAATAAAATTTATTTTAAATTACACTATACAACAAAATTTTTGCCGAAGGGCTATATACTTATAACACTTTCTGGTGTGTTTTGGCTTCCTAATCTCGAAAACAACATAACATTTTTTAATGGATACTTTTTTATTTTTATACTAAAATTGCAATTTTCGCAGAAGGTATCTTTACGATATATATTCAATTAAAGGTAATTATGATGTCTACAAATGTCGCCAAAAATTAGGATTTTTTCGAAAATTTAGAATATTGGAAATATGAAAAAAATTGTTCTAGCTTAATTTTTTTCTGACACGAAAAAAATATAAAAAAATATCACAAAAATTCGGGAAAATATATTTTGTTTTATTTTTAATAGCACACATAAAATAATAATATCTATGGTTAAATGTAAAAGTTTTGGTTTTTGGAGACGAGAAAAACTTAAAACAATTATGTTTTTTATTTCTGTTTTTTAAATTGCTCGAAACCCCCCTTTATAATTTTGATAAAATATTAATATTATTTTATTTTTTAATATTATTGTTTATTTATACAAGGCCTGGATAAGTGTAAAAGTTGTGGACCTTCTTGTAGAAGTACATATGTGCCATGAAAGTGGTCTAAGTCACACTTTATTCATTTTGAGATATGCAATGGTTTATGTTTGAGTCAATTGAAAAATATTTTTCCACCGAACCATACAATTTTTTCTTAGAATGTCATACTTATATGTCATACTTAGAATGTCAGATATACATATCGAAATTTACAAAAAAATCTACAACGTTGGTACTTAACCACTTTACTTAGACCACTTTCATTCTTCTCAAAATTGAAATCGAAAAATTAAACAAAAAATATTTTATTTTAATTCGAAAAAGTAATATTTCCTTACCAAAAATTAAAGAAAATACAAAATATTTTATTTCAGAAATAAAAATTAAAATATATATAAATATTTATATTGAAATTATTATTTATTTTGCAAATAATTTCATTTTATATGTTATTCAAATGATCGGAATCACTCTGTCCACTTAACATTATAAATACAAAAAAGCGTTTGTTTACTTCACCACACATCAATGTCAGTGGATATAGTATGACTTAGACCATTTTCAGACTAACAATAAAGAAAATTTTGTTGTGCATAAAATGAGAAATGTCATTGTAAATTAGATTAAATATTATTTTATATATTTTTGTAATAACGAAGAAAACTATCCCCACTTGCGGCAAATTTATGGACCTTTTTGTAAAAGTACATGTCGTCTTCACGTATCAAAAAATAATACATTTTTATACCCTCCACCTCCAGGATGGGGGTATACTAACTTTGTCATTCCGTTTGTAACACCTTGAAATATCGACCTGAGACCCTATAAAGTATATATATTCTTGACAAAACGAAAGGAGCTTGGAGGTCCAAAATGTGCATGACTACGTCTTATAGCCGTAGATCGGTTGGGATTGAAACTGGGCGAAATCAGCCCAAAGGGAAAAATTTTTCCCTCACAAGGACTGAAAAAACCCATAATAATCCCTAATATTTTAGAGTATTTAAGCATATTTTTCAATATGTCTGCTTGTACATACTTGACATTGGGTATGCGCATTCCCCTAAAACAAAAACGTGCTCCATAGAGTGAATTTTTTCCTAGAGGGTGAAATGGGGCAAAAAGGGATAAACACATAAAGATATCACGAAATTTGATGTGTACATTCCTCTAATTGAGTAGATACATAATATGAAATTATTTTTTCTAAATTCGTACTTTTAAGGGGTAAAATGAGAATTGAGGGATAAAAATGGTACCAACCAAACTGCTGCACCTAGAATAATGAAATTCGGTGTACACATTCCTCTGATTACGTAGACACGTAAAAAGAATTTTTCGAAATTTGTACTTTTTGGGATTCAAATGGAAAAATGGGATAAAAATAGTACCAACCAAATTACCGCAGCTAGAGTTATGAAATTCGGAGTATACATTCCTCTGACTGCGTAAACGCGAAAAATAAAAGTTTTTTTTTCCAAATTCATACTTTCAAGGGATATAATGGGTACAGAGGGATAAAAATTGTACCTACCAAAAGAATACAGTTAGAATGATGAAATTCGGTGTGTATATCCCTCTAATTGCGTAGACACGTATAATAAAGAGATTTTAGACAGTCGTACTGTTGAGGGGATACAATTGGGAAAAGGGGATAAAAATGGTACCAACCAAATGGCCGTAGCTTCGGTGTATACATTCCTCTGACTGCATAGTCACGCAAAATAAAAAATCCAAATTCATACTGAATCATGACGATAAGTTATTTTGTACCTGAGGTAATGGATTTTCAAAATCTGTACTTTTGGAATTGAAATAGAAACTGTAGCACCCACTACATACCAATATTTATGGTATTTAAGCTTTTTTGAAAATATAAATATGAGACTATTTATTTTTTGAATTGCTTGAAGCATTGTTTCGATATATATATATATAGTATAAACGTATTGGTTGCCTTGTCTTATAAGCGTGGCTTGTAATAATTAAAATATTATATTTATTTATATTTTTTTGTATATTGTTTAATATTTGTATTTGTTTTGGTTAGGCTATATTAAAAAATTGTATTTTCCTGTAATATTACTGCACTTCTACGAAAATCGACAGCCTCCGTGGAATGCAATCCATGGTGGAGGGTCTATAAAGTTCGGCTCGGCCCAACTTAACGCTATTTTTATTTGTTTTAAATTCCATTACATCTATAGGGGGTCATACTTCTACATTCATCTCTAGATTTTCTCCAACTTGGCCTTGTTCTCCTCACAAAAATCCCAGCTATTAAAAAAAATAAAATATTATGTAATCTTAAATTTTTAGGGAGATTTTTTTTACGATATTTATAAAAAAATGAAAAAATCATTATTTTCTTAAAATAAAATAAATAAAATAAACTGAAATTTTTGTTACAAATTTTAAAAAAAATCGGCAAAAATTTTTCTTTCTGTATTAAAATTTAGTTACTAAAAATACAACAACTAAATCACTCCTTCGGCTTATGGTTCCAAAACTAGAGCACAACCATTAAACCTTCGGCGAAAAACTAAATTTTAGTTAAAAAAATACATCCATCAAATATTTTTGTATACTGATTTTAGCATCAATTTATGCTTTCTGATTCATAATATCAAGATAAAAAATTTTTATGGAATATTTACATTTCCAAAATTAGAGAGCAACTATTAAAGGTATTTTCGGCGAAAATTTAAATTTTAGTAGAAAAATTGAAAAAAAATATCCATAAAAAATTTTTGTATGCTGATTTTATGTAAATTGATGCTTTATGATTAATAATATCAAGATAAAAATTTTTTATGGATTTTTTTTTTAAATTTTAACTAAAATTTCAAACACCAAATATATTTTTTTTAGGTTTCGCCCACAATTTTTTATTTTTGTGTTGCATAGTGTTATGGCCAAAAAAGTTTAAAATGAAGAGTCGTTCGTTCCCCTAAATTAAAGTTTAGAGATCTGCTCTGAAAAACTCTCGTTTGCTTTAAATTAATATTTTAATCTCCCTTTCATAAAAAAAACTTTGCTAGGTTTTCAGAATTTTCGCCAAGCCGTATTTCTAAAGATATATCAGCTAATAACTATCAATTAAGAGACGCATATCTTACACAAAACGCCACAACTTCTTAGCATACTTTGCTACTGATGTGACAGAAAAAGTTTTTGGGTTATCTTCCCTCAAAAAAAAAAAATCCGGGGAGAAAGTTGTGTATAAGTATATACATAAATGTATTAATGTTAAGCCTGTGGCATTTATAAATTATGCAAGAATTCTCCGCTGAGGGACCATTACTAAATAACAAACACAACAAAACCTTTTAAATTCTTAATAAATCATATGTTTTGTTGTTGTTGTGGATGCCACTAAACTACAACAAAAAAGGAACAAACTTGTATGCATCATTAACTTTATGCGCTTAAAGACTTTGACAGACATCCGACAAAATTTTACACCACTTGAAAGTGGTGGTGATGGTGGCACCGTGAGCACACACACACACGCAAATGAAATGGAAAAATGAAATCTGTGCCACTTATTAAAATAGCTGTAGCACACTCACACACTTTTTGCTGCTTCATGTTGTCGTTGTAACAACAACACCATTCATTCATTTAAATGAATAACGCCCCAGACTATTACACTCGAAAGAGGCGGGGAGAAGGAGTCGGTGACGGTGACGGAGAGCACTGTGCCAGCATTGCTAAATTAACACAAAGTATGTTTTTGGTGATAATATTCAGCCACAAAAATGGTGCATCATTAAAAACCGACACAACCCAAACAGCCGCAGCAACAATCCAGCCAAGCCAGTAACCGACCGGCAAGCACTCTCGCCACTTTCCCTTCCTCGAGAGCCAGAGCCTGAGATTGGGTTGCAGGGAAACGGAAGTTAACATACACTCACACACACACACGCAAAACATTTTCATGCTAAGTCGGCAATGGCGTTACAATTTCAGTTTGAGCCAAATTTAAAAAAAAAGACAGCACAACCGCTCGACCAACATTACATATAAAACCCCGTAACGAACGTACTCTAGTAGCAGAGAAAATAACTTCAAAGGCATTTTTGGCTATGCACAACAAAAAAAAAAACACAAACAAACAACAAAACGCTGGGAAACTTTTCCAAGTTGATGCCCTTTTTGGTACATGGTAATGGGCTGATGATGACGACGACGATGGTGGGCAAGGGAAGTAAGTGGGTGGGTGGTGTCGAGTGGAGTGAGGCTTAAGGTTGTAAAGTATGTGGTGGGTAGCAGGGGGGGTGTCATGGCATTCTTACATGACGGCAGAGGGGTTTCGCATACAAATGACTTCGAGTTGTAACAACTTTTTTTTGGGCTACACTCGAAAAAAATCGACAAATTTTAAAACACAATATATTCAAAAAATGATTGTCAGTCAAAAAAAAATCTTTAAAATCCCTCTAATCCCAATATTTTCAATGAGTTAGTGATTACCAACGTTTGACTTTAGTAATTTCCAAAAATACTATTTATTTCGATTTTTTTCTAAAAAAAAACTACCATAAATGTTTGTTTATAAAACAAAAGGACAAATTTTAAAATGAATTCAAATTTTATAAAACAACTTTATTCAAAAAACTAAGCCTGTAAGTCTTAAAACAAAATTCTTTAAAATCCCAGAAAAACATGATCTTCAATGAGGAAGTGATTACAAAATATTTATTTTAGCGATTTGAATGTTAAACAAGTAAAAACGGCGCTAATTTCGGCCGGGCCGAACTTTATATACCCTCCACCATGGCTAGCATTTCATAGAGGCTGTGGATTTTCGTAGAAGTGCAGTAATATTACAGGAATATATATATATATATATATTTTTTTTTTTTAAATAACCAAACCAAAACAATTACAAATTTTGAAAATCCAGCATCTCAAGTGTAAAATAGCCTACCTTCATGATTCAACAAATTTTTGCCGTAAAATTAAAAAAGTACGATATTGGGAAAAATCTTTTTTTTTGCGTGTCTATGCAGTCAGAGGAATGTCTACAACGAATTCCATGATTCTAGCTGTTGCCATTTGGTTGGTACCATTTTACCCCCTTGAGGGTACGACTTTCTAAAATCTCTTTATTTTACGTGTCCTCGCAATTAGACGGATTGAGACACCGAATTTCATCATTCTAGCTTTAGCCGTTAAGTTGGCACTATTTTTATCCCTCTGTACCCATTGTATCCCTTGAAAGTACGAATTTGGAAATCCGTTTATTTTATGTGTCTACGCAATCAGAGGAATGTATACACCGAATTTCATGACTCTAGCTGCGAACATTTGGTTGGTACTATTTTTATCCCCTTTTTTATTTTAACCCCAAAAAGTACGAATTTGGCTGGTACCATTTTTATCCCCTTTTTCCTATTTTACCCCCTAAAGAGTGCGACTTTCTAAAATCTATTTATGTTACGTGTCCACGCAATTAGATGGATGTCGACACCGAATTTCATCATTCTAGCTGTAGCCGTTAAGTTGGTACTTTTTTTATCCCTCCGTACCCATTGTATCCCTTGAAAGTACGAATTTGGAAAAAACTTTTATTTTTCGTGTCTACGCAGTCAGAGGAAAGTATACTCCGAATTTCATGACTCTAGCTGCGGTCATTTGGGTGGTACTATTTTTATCCCTTTTCTATTTTATCGCCAAAAAGTACGAATTTCGAAAAATCCGTTTATTTTATGTGTCTACTCAATCAGAGGAATGTACATATACACCGAATTTCATGACTCTAGCTGCGAACATTTGGTTGGTACTATTTTTATCCCCTTTTCTATTTTAACCCCAAAAAGTACGAATTTCGAAAAATGCGTTTATTTTATGTGTCTACGCAATCAGAGGAATGTATACACCAAATTTCAAGACTCTAGCTGCGAACATTTGGTTGGTACTATTTTTATCCCCTTTTCTATTTTAAACCCAAAAAGTACGAATTTCGAAAAATTCGTTTATTTTACGTGCCTACGCAATCAGAGTAATGTATAAATCGAGTTTCATTATTCTAGGTGCACCCGTTGGGTTGGTACCATTTTTATCCCTCTCAATCAATCTACTACTATAGGGCGTCTTCTTGTAAAATTTGAACGTCTTAGCTCAGATATATTAAAAAACATACTGAAATATTCTAAATTTCAAGTGTTGTTAGGGGTATTTTCAGTCCTTATGAGGGTAAAAATTTTCCCTGTGGATCGATTTCGCCCATCACTAATATAAATACTTTATAGGGTCTCAGGTCGATATTTCAAGTCGTTACAAACGGAATGACAAACTTGGTACACCCCCATCCTGGAGGTGGAGGGTATAATAAAAAATTAAAAAGAAACTAAATTCTTCAAAATCCCAGAAAATCACCCAAAAGATAACATCTTCAATGAGAAAGTGACTTCAGTCGTTTGACTTCCCAAAAATATTTATTTTAGCGATTTTTAAAGGTATCACTAAACGTTTGTTAATAAAACAAACAGTTTACGTTCATGGAGTGAATAAAACCCTTCAGTTATAGTTAGACAAGTGAAACCGCCATCCTGACCAAATGACTGTATCTAAATTCGAAGTTCGTACCTTTATGTGGTAAAAGGGGCCCAAAAGGGCTGCAAATGAAACCGCCGTATAGACCGAAAAATGTCTGTAGTTAGAATCATGAAAGGGGAGTGTGTCTCCACATGCCGTGTAGACACACAACATACGCAGCAAAAATGCAAAAATGTTGAAAACAACAATTGTACCATAATGGGGAAGTGGGACAAAAAAGGTTAAAAATGGTACCAAACGAAGTGATTCAGCCAAAATCATGAAATTCACTGTAAATGTGTAGAAAATTTCCAAAGTTTATACTTTTAGGGGGAAACGGGACAAGAAGGGATAAATATCGTACCAGCCAAAGATTTTGCGTAGACCAGTCTCACAAAAAACAATCCATCTTTAAAATCTTTAGGGTATGATTTTCACTGTAAATGTGTAGACGAGTCACATAAAGACAATTTTCAAAGTTGAAACTTTTAGGGTGAAAAATGGTACCAACCAAAGTTTTGCAGCTAGAATCTTGAAATTGGGGTTGTACTTTTCCTCCTTATGCGCATACGAGTCTCCAAAGACATTTCTTCCAAATTTAAAATCTTTGGGGTTTTAGTTGGTACAATTTTAATTAATGAAACAACAACAATCGTGAAATTCGGGGTATATTTTTCTCCGAACGCATGTACGAGTCACATAAAGAAAATTTTCAAAACTTACACTACTAAGAGCTACTAAGCTACTAAGAGCTTATGGGGAGAATTGGGACAAAAATGGGACAAATATGGTACCAACCAAACTGATGCAACATGAATCATGAAATTAGGTGTGAACACGTAGATTCATAGCATAAGGAATTTCTTTATATTTATGAATTACCCTCTAAACACGTAGATTGATAGCATAAGGAATCTCTTTAAATGTATGCGGGACAAAAAGGGATAGAAATTGTACTCATTGTATGATTGTGAAAATTAGTTTCTACATTCCTCTGACTGTGTAGACACGCAATATAAAGTAATTTTTTGTTTTTTTTCGGGGATAACAAAAAAGGGATAAAAATAGTACAAACGAAAGTTTTATAACTAAAATCGTAAAATTCGGTGTGTAGCTATATCTGCTATGGAAATTTGTAAATAAAGCAACACAATTTTTCTTTGAGTGTGTTGTGCCTATGCAAACTCACACCCTTCTCCACCCCTCCACCTTTTTTCTGACAACGAGTACTCTATTTACACATACAGACACCACTACCATCGCCACCACCATCACCACCACGAACTGCAAATAGTCCTCAATAAAGGAAAATTTGTCTTTTGTTTTTTCGCCAATTCAGTTTTCGTTATTGTTGTTGCTGGCGCTCGCATTGTTTTCCGAGGGAAACCTGGCTGGTAATGTCGTTGGCCTGCAAGAAAATAGATCTGCACCCTTAACCTAACCCAAATATAGAGCCATAAACATTTGCTTATTTTTACACTCGCTGTGGTAGCTGGTAACTGGCGAAAAGCAAAAAAACAAAGCAAACAACAAACGAGAAAAAACTCGCGCAAAAAATATATAGAAAATCTGCCCAAAAGAATGGCGAACAGCTTAATTTGGTTTCGCGAAGATGCAGTAAAAAGGGGACGACAATACAATGGCAGTGGCACGGGCACGGGCAGAACAACAAACCGCACATGGCACGGTGCGGAGCGGTGCTATGGTGGCCATCCATGCCTTTTTACCCTCATAACCGGTAAAGTTGTTTTGTTTTGTTTGGTTCCGTTTCCGTTCTCGTTTTTTTTTTCATTCTTTCTTTCTTTATTAAGAGTCTTTTTGTTTTGTTTCTGTTGTAGTTGTGTTGTTGTTTTGTTTAAACACTTTAAATTACACAAATTTAGTACAAAAGTGTTAGTGTGTGGGGTGGCATGGGATGGGATGGTATGGGTTGTTGCGGAATACATATTGTGTTTTGTGTGTCGAATAGTTTTGTGGGGGGTTGGGAAATGGGACAAATGGAAAACAAGGCAAATGTGCGGATGTAATGAACACCAGTTGGCGAGGTGGCGGAAAACGGATGTTGTGCCGGGTGATTACTATTCTATTCACCTTAAATTTACATACATTTTAAGATTTCTGGGCAAAATTTAAGGGAATTTTTGAGGGGGAGTAGCTGTGGCACTCAAAATTTTATCATTGTTTCATCCTAGAGGAGTATTTTTACACATGCTGTGAACAAATTCAGAAGACGTATCCTTATGTTTTCTTCAATATTTTGCAAAATCTATACAATTAATTGAAATTAGTAAAAATAAATCAAATTTTGGGGATTTCTTTCCCTTTGTCAGGAATTTCGGGATCATTTTCATAATAACAATAATTTTGAATTTTTCAATTTTTCGTATCAAACATTTTATTGGATGTTGGATCACCAAAGATATGTTTGGAAATTTATTTTTTTATCATTTTTACGGAGAGCTGTGTAAGTAGCTTAGTTCGGGAACTCTGAGGCAATTCTTAGGGGATTAAGGATTAATGATCTATTAATTGACCAGTGAACATATGTTTTGACTGTAAGAACATATGTTTTGACACAGGTTGCACACAAATTTAAAAGGAGACATAAATCTCTCATATCGATAATTCCATATCCAACCGAACCACTTTCTCTAGAAAATATTTAATATTTAGAGGACGAAAAAAATCGAAATGTTTTAAAAGAATCTTCCCATAACTTCTATAAAGAGATATACCAGCTACAAAATACATATTTTGTGGTCAAAAAAATTGGGATTTGATTTCCCCATTTTAGGATTTTTGGGATTTTTATATGAGGAATCATAAAATTTTTTTTCAAAAGTAAAAAAAAATATTTTTTTTGCAACTATGCCTCAATCACAATTTCTACTTTTTTATATAGATATGTACAAAATACATATTTTGTGTCCGTAGCCTAAAAAATAGACATGTTAGGTACTCATAAAATCAAGAACAAAATATTTTTATACCCTACACCACTTCGTGGTATTATAAGTTAGTTTCGCGCCAAATGTTTGTAACACCAAGAAATAATCGAGCTAGACCCACCTTTAAGTATACCGATCGGCTTAGAATCACCAGCTGAGTCGATTTAACGATGTCTGTCTGTCCGTCCGTCCGTCCGTCAGTCTGCTGTCCATCTAAGCTTGTTCGCACTCTACAGGTCGCAATTGTTGTCCGATTATATTGAATTTGGAGGAAATCGGTTCAGATTTAGATATAGCCCCCATACAAATGTCGCTCCCGATTTGACATTTTCCGCTCTAGAAACGACATATTGTACCCGATTTTCTTTAAATTTGGCAGAACATCTTATAATCCAACTAGAAATACCTGTGCAAAAATTGGGTAAGATCGGTTCAGATTTAGATATAGCCCCCATAAAAATGTCGCTCCCTATTTCACTTTTTCCGCTTTAGAAACCACATATTGTACCCGATTTTCTTTAAAATTGGCACAACATCTTATAATCCAACTAGAAACACCTATGCAAAAATTGTGTAAGATCGGTTCAGATTTAGATATAGCCCCCATACAAATGTCGCTCCCGATTTGACATTTTCCCCTCTAGAAACGACATATTATACCCGATTTTCTTTAAATTTGGCAGAACATCTTATAATCCACCTAGAAACACGTGTGCAAAAATTGGGTAAGATCGGTTCAGATTTAGATATAGCCCCCATACAAATGTCGCTCCCGATTTCACTTTTTCTGCTCTAAAATCCACATAGTGTACCCGTTTTTCTTTAAAATTGGCACAACATCTTATAATCCAACTAAAAAACCTATGGTGAAAGTGAGTAAGGTCGGTTCAGATTTAGATATAGCCCTCATACAAATGTTGCTCCCGAATGTTTAACCGATTTTGGCCAAATTTTACATATTATATTTCACCAATAAACAGACATGGTGAAAGCGGGTCACATCGTTCCAGGTTTCAATATACCCCCATACAAATGTCCTTTCCGATTTAACATTTTTTGTCAAACACATACATTTACAGGATGCAAAAATCCTTCCTGATTTCAATTTTTTAATTTAATTGAATTGCAATGAGAATTGTTTGGGTGATGCCCATACTTTGGTATGACTTTGGTTAACTACTGTATAATTTGTATTTGTCTGTCGGACAATTGGATCGATTACCATATTATTTACCATATTCGTTAAATTTGACTAAAGATGAATGTATAGCATATAAATTATATGAATATAATTTGTATGAACTACATAAAATTGCTCCCATGAAATACCTGGGTTTAGTAATCAAAGCGAGGTACATACGCAGCGAGTGGTGTAGGGTATTATATAGTCGGCCCCGCCCGACTTTAGCCTTTCCTTACTTGTTTTTTTTTTAATTTGTACTCAAATTTAAATTTTCGTTGAATATTTAAACACTCTTTTTGGAACTATAAGACCAATAACACCCATTCATACGTCCAAGTAGAGGTAATTATGCCGCCTAGCAACACTCACACTTACTTTCACAGTGATTTACAAACAGTATCCAAAAAGTAGAACAAATTTATCCTTTTTGCTGGCTCCATATCCAATCAAACAACTTTCTCTAGAAAATATTTGATACTTTGAGGACGAAAAACATCAACAATTTTTTAAAAGAATACAATAGGAATCAAGAAAATAAAAAAATTTTACCAAATACCTAAAAAATAATATTTTTAATATTTTTTTGTTCATTGAGGAATACTGATTGATTTTATATCAAATCTAATATTTTTTTGTATTTTGGAACTATAAGTCCAATAATACCCTCTTATATGTTCAGTTATATGTAAGTTGTGAAGGCTACATTTAAATTTCAGTTTTAACGTAGAAATAGTGATTTAGGAACAGTCTCCGAAAAATTAAGATAAAATATTTTTTCGAAAACATTTTTTTTTGGAGTCACGAAAAATAATCTTAAATTATAGGGAAAACATCGGAAATAAAAATATTTGGTTTTATTTGTTAAAAGCTTACATTCTAGCACAGAAAACAATATTAATATGTAAAAGATCTATGGATAGATAGATGTAGAGGCACTCTTTGTAGACGCAAAATATTTTTTATAAAACAACCTAAATTTTCCCATTTTTCCTATTTTTTAATTGGGGTTTTAATGCCAGCAAAAAATAATTGTTTTCGAAAAAAAAAAATAATTTTTTCAGTTATTTAAATTTAATGAATATTTGTATACCCTCCACCTCCAGGATGGGGGTATACTAACTTTGTCATTCCGTTTGTAACACCTTGAAATATAGACCTGAGACCCTATAAAGTATATATATTCTTGATTGTCATAAAATTCTAAGACGATCTAGCCATGTCCGTCTGTCCGTTTGTTGAAAGCATGCTAGCATCTAAACGAAAGGAACTAGAACGTTCAAATTCTCCATAATTACGTCTTAAAGTCGTAGATCGGTTGGGATTGAAACGATGAGATTGCCCAAAGGGAAAAAATTATCCCTCACAAGTACTAAAAATACTCATAATAATCCCTAATTTTTTAGCGTATTTAAGCATGTTTTTTGAATAGGTCTGTATATATTTGCTTGATATTTGGTATGCGCATTCCCCCAAAACCTTCACCATAAAGTGATTCTTATTTGTAGGGGGTGAAATGGGGCAAAAAAGGGATAAAAATGGTACTTATTAAACGACAACAGCTAGAAACACGAAATGCGGTGTGTACTTTCCTCTAATTGAGTAGATACATAATATAAAAGTACTTTTTCCAAATTCGTACTTTTAATGGGTAAAATGGGAATAGAGGGATAAAAATGGTACCAACCAAACGGCTGTGCATAGAATAATGAAATTCGGTGTATACATTCCTCTGATTGCATAGACAAGTAAAATACACGGATTTTTCAAAATTCGTACTTTTTTCGGTTAAAATGAAAAAAGGGGATACAAATAGTACCAATCAAATGACCGCAGCTAGAGTCTTGAAATTCCGAGTATACATTCCTCTGACTGTGTAGACACGAAAAATAAACTGATTTTGCGAAATTCGTACTTTTTGGGGTCAAAATAGAAAAAGGGATTAAAAATAGTACCAACCAAATGACCGCAGCTAGAGTCTTGAAATTCGGAGTATACATTCCTCTGACTGTGTAGACACGGAAAATAAACCGATTTTTCGAAATTCGTACTTTTTGGGGTTAAAATGGAAAAAGGGGATACAAATAGTACCAACCAAATGACCGCAGCTAGAGTCATGAAATTAGAAGTATACATTCCTTTGACTACGTAGACATGAAAAATAAAAGGTTTTTTTTTTCAAATTCGTACTTTCAAGGGATATAATGGGTACGGAGGGATAAAAATGGTACCAAATAAAATTCGGTGTATACATTCCTCTGATTGCATAGACAAGTAAAATACACAGATTTTTTCAAATTCGTACTTTTTGGGGTTGAAATGAAAAAACGGGATAAAAATAGTACCAATCAAATGACCGCAGCTAGAGTCTTGAAATTCCGAGTATACATTCCTCTGACTATGTATACACTGAAAATAAACTGATTTTTCGAAATTCGTACTTTTTGGGGTCAAAATAGAAAAAGGGGATAAAAATAGTACCAACCAAATGACCGCGGTTAGAGTCATGAAATTCGAAGTATACATTCCTTTGACTACGTAGACCTGAAAAATAAAAGTTTTTTTTTCTAATTCGTACTTTCAAGGGGTACGGAGGGATAAAAATGGTACCAACCAAACGTCTGTACATAGAATAATGAAATTCGGTGTATACATTCCTCTGATTGCATAGACAAGTAAAATATACGGATTTTTTCAAAATTCGTACTTTTTGGGGTTAAAATGAAAAAAGGGGTTAAAAACAGTACCAATCAAATGACCGCAGCTAAAGTCTTGAAATTCCGAGTATACATTCCTCTGACTGTGTAGACACTGAAAATAAACAGATTTTTCGAAATTCGTACTTTTTGGGGTCAAAATAGAAAAAGGGGATAAAAATAGTACCAACCAAATGACAGCAACTAGAGTCATGAAATTCGGAGTATACATTCCTCTGACTGCGTAGACACGGTAAATAAACGGATTTTTCGAAATTCGTACTTTCAAGGGATACAATGGTACAGAGGGATAAAAATAGTACCAACTAAACGACTACACCTAGAATGATGAAATGAATGGTACCAACCAAATGGCCGCAGCTGGAATCTTGGAATTTGGTGTATACATTCCTCTGACTGCATAGACAAGCAAATTCGTACTTTCAAATTCGTACTTTTTCTTTTACGGAAAAATTGGTTGAATCATGAAGTTAGGTTATTTTGCACTATGTACGTCTGATAATGGATTTTCAAAATTTGTACTTTTGGAATTAAAATAGAATGGAAATAAAGGGTGATTTTTTAAGAGCTTGATAACTTTTTTTTTTAAAAAAAACGCATAAAATTTGCAAAATCTCATCGGTTCTTTATTTGAAACGTTAGATTGGTCCATGACATTTACTTTTTGAAGATAATTTCATTTAAATGTTGACCGCGGCTGCGTCTTAGGTGGTCCATCCGCTTAGTCCAATTTTGGCATTTCCACGTTTTTGAGTAACAGAGACCCAATTGGTGCGAACGGCGACGAATCGAAAATTGGTGGTCATCATTAACACTGGCCGATACAGCTGCGATATTTTCTTCAGTTCGCACTCTACGTAAGCGTGTTGGTGGTTTAATGTCCAACAATGTAAATTTGGTGCGAAATTTAGTCACAATAGCCCGAATAGCCGCTTCAGTGGGTCGATTAAACTGACCATAAAATGGAAGCGCGCAATGAACTTTCTTAACAGAGCACGCATTTTGATAATAAAATTCAATAATTTGCAAGCGTTGTTCGTTTGTAAGACGATTCATGATGAAATGTCAAAGCATACTGAGCATCTTTCTCTTTGACACCATGTCTGAAATCCCACGTGATCTGTCAAATACTAATGCATGAAAATCCTAACCTCAAAAAAATCACTCTTTACAACCAACTATAGCACCCACTATCTACTATTCGGCCCGGCCGAACTTAACGCCGTTTTTAGTTGTTAATGTTAAGAAATATCATATTTTTGGGATCAAGATATTTCTGAGTTTTTACCATTTTGTCCAACCTTGCCTTAAGCCTAAAACTATGCTTTAAAAATATACTAAACCCAGAGCCTTTTTCGTATTTTTGGGGTTATTTTGGCTTTCGCTTTATCGGAACTTTACTTTATCTTATCGGGAAATTATTTAATTGATTCAAATAATCACGTGTATGGCCTCCAGATGGATAAAAATTCAAATCGTTGGGGACTTTTTCGTATGTGGACTTTTTGTTAATCTTAAACTATGTTCTTCCTGATCACATTACAAAATGGTAGATTTAAGGACTATTTTGTGAAAATGTTTATGATTTGTTTTTCAAGATTTGTTTTGTTTATTTTCCCATTTCCCTTTCCCTCTATAAGGAATAGTTATACATACCAAGTTGAGAAAAAAATCCAATACACAGAACAAGGTTCTACCAAAAACATACCTGTAATGAAATAATAATAAAACAACAATTAGTTTTCGATATTTCGATATTTAAATTACAACAATTTAATATCAAATTTATGCAAAATCCCAAAATGGCAAACCATTCATTACAGTTTCATCGACAAATATCAATGGCTAAGTGACACTAATTGACAGCGTAAATCCAAAAAAATGTACAGGAAATGTGGAATACCATGTCATACGAAAATAAGAATACAACTTGTGATCCCATTATGTTCCCACCCTGCAAAAAAAATATAAATAATAAATAAAATAATCCTCCCACAATATTTACTAACAAGAAGATTTTGTCAGCCATCATGTCTTCGTGCAAAGACATGGATTAAGACTAAAATATATTTTATATTCATTTGATGCTCTTATTTAATTACTAATTGTTGTTGAGGAAAAATTGTAGTCTATAAATCAACATGTTTAATACCTGTGACAGTTTTCCATTTTTTCTTTTTTCATTTCATTCCTAAAACCATTTAATGACAAATGTCTATGAATTTGAATCACTTTCGTTTTTATGTTTAGTTTTAGTTTTTTTTTTTCATTTAATTTTAGCCAAACACACATATGTGTGTACATACATATGTGGAGACTTAAAAGCATTTCTGTGTTTCACATTTCCATTCAATATTTCGTTGTGTTGTCGTGAGAGTCGTGGCTAGAAATTCAGACACACTTAGATTTTTGACACGACACTTGTGTTTGTGTCACCTTAGATTAAGGAGGGATCATATTTAGCACTTCACTACGTTAGCTACGAATCCGAAGAATCATATGAATAAGCCAGGCAGGCTGCCAGCCAACGAAATTCCTATAAATCACAAGATGCTTCATTTGAGAAACGTGTAAATAAATATATATTTTTCTTGGTTAATGTTGGCATTTATTCGAGAATAAGAAGAAACGAACAAGAAATGATGACTGTTCACCATGTTTTCAAATGGCCTATATTGATGAGGGGCAAGGGCCCATACAAAGTGGGGGATCATTTTTTATATGGTTATATTTTTAAATGGGTTGATGGCTTCAGCAGAAAAAAATGTCATGAAATATAAATAAAAGTTTAAAATGGGCGAGATTTATATTTATAGTGATTTAATTGATTATAAAGCAAATGTTATTTATGGCAAGCTACAGAAATGAAATATCTTTGCCAAGAAGCACTTTATAATCACAATAAATGGGTAAATTCTTTACTAATTTGAAACACTGTGCTACAAAAAAGAAAGAAGAACTATTTTTCTGGTAGGTATTGTCGAGTAGAACAGGAATCTGTATTTGAAAGTTCCCAGACACCCCCAAAATCTTGAGTTACGGGTAAAAAACCGGGGTTTCGTAACTTTTCACACTTTTAAGACAGTATCTCAAATGGATGTCAAACAATTTTCCATTGGATTTGAAAAACAGAAACCTAAACCTTTCGATCGATATAGAGTTTATTTAAGAAAACTCAAGAAATCTGTGTGTTTTTGTCTAGTAAACACAATTTTTTAAATAATTTTTAAGAAAATTTCAACTTTGCAAATGTTTTGAACATTATTTTGTTTGGTAACCACACCACATGTAAATTTATTTAAATAACACAATTAGTAGTGAGTAAAATGCCGCTTTGGTTTTAAAAATACGTTAATAATTGACTAAGTTGTTGTAGTTTTTATTAATACTAAATTTTTGCAAAAATGCAAGTTTTTGTCATTCCAGTTCACATCTGTCGATATTTAACGAATTTAAGTCCAATAAAAATTCATTCAGTAAAATTCATCAAAATAGATAAAAATGGTAAAAAAACATGTCAACTATTTAATAAACTAATAAATCAAAAAAAAAATTTTTTTTTCAAATCCATGCTTTATGCAAGCAGAATTCTATTGGGCCTAGAAATTCTTTTTTAGTTATCTTTTGTAGAAGGAAAAATTACTGCGTTATCAGGAGCAGAAATAATAGATTTTTAATTTGTGGTTTGTATGGGAGGTACCACGCCCCTTTGTCCAATTGGTCAAATTTTTCCATTTCCTTGTATTGTCATCGAAAATGATTAAGTGTGCAAAATTTGAGCAAAATTGGTTGAGAAAAAAGCTTTCAAAAATTGATTTCAAATTTTGTGGCACACAAACATATATAGAAAGTAACCGTATATAAAGCATGGAAAAAATCTTCTAAAATTGGAACACATTTTCCCCACATTGGGAATTCGGGCATTTTTTTTGTAAATCTAGTAAAAAAATCTTAAGAAAAAATATTTTGTTTTCCAATTTTAGTAGGTTTTTATTGCGCCAGCGACGATATATTATTTTTGTAAATATTTTAACATCTCTTACAAATAAGGTAATAACTTTTACAATTACACATAGATATTTTTTTTCCTTTTTCCATTACCCCACTTTTGGAATTCGTGTATTTTGTGGACAAGTGGAAAATCTAGTAACCTAGGATGTCAGCTATTAGAAAATAAAAAAAGCATATTCTGCTTTCCAATTTTAGTAGGTTTTTATTTTTTTTTTAATTTATTTTTTCATTATTTTCGTGTCAAAAAAATGATTTAAATAAAATATTTTTTTCTCATTATTTAACGAATTGAAGTCAAATAAAAATGCATAAAATTCATCAAAAACAGATAAACAAGGTAAAAACCGTGTCGGCCGTTTTAATAAAAAATCCCCAATTTTGGAAAACAATTCCCCACTTTTGGATTTCGTGTATTTTGTGGACAAAGTGGAAAATCTAGTAACCTAGGATGTCAGCTATTAGAAACTAAAAAAATCATATTCTGTTTCCTAATTTTAGTAGGTTTTTTTATTTCATTTAATTATATTAACTTCTCTTACAAAGCAGTTCATAACTTTTACATTTACCCGTAGATACTTCTTTAGAATACTAGCTATCAAAAAATAGAAAAAAATATTTTTTACTATTTTGTCTATTTTTCAGTATTTTTTCGAGTCAAAAAACGATTTAAATAAAATATTTTTTTCTCATTATTTAACTAATTGAAGTCAGATAAAAATTGTAAAAAATCATGTCGGCCATTTAAATAAAAAAACCCCGAAAATTGGAACAAATTTACCCCACTATGGGAATTCGGTTATTTTTTTTTTGAAAAATGGAAAATCTAGTTATTTTCCTAAGGATGACAGCGATTAGAAAATTAAAAAACTTGTTTTGATTTGTGATTTTATTTTATTTTTATTTATATTCCTTTTTTAGAATAATTATTCCTTCTTTAGAATATTAGCTATTAAAAAATAGAAACAAATATTTTCTTGTGATTTTTTCTATTTTTTTATGATTTTTTTCTGCCCAGAAACGATTTAAATACAACAATTTTTTCTCATTTTTTGGCGACTAATTTTAAACCACTCTTTAGAGGTAAATGGGATACTAAGAAAATTAGTAGCGCTTACCTGGTACCTTCTATTTAAGGTATAACAGGGCATTATCGGATTTATACTGACAAAATGGTAATAAAGAGTGATTTTTTTGAGGCTAGGATTTTCATGCATTAGTATTTGACAGATCACGTGGGATTTCAGACATGGTGTCAAAGAGAAAGATGCTCAGTATGCTTTGACATTTCATCATGAATAGACTTACTAACGAGCAACGCTTGCAAATCATTGAATTTTATTATCAAAATGCGTGCTCTGTTAAGAAAGTTCAGAAAGAAAGAAATTGTGTTCAGCGACGAAGCTCATTTTTGGCTCAATGGGTACGTAAATAGGCAGAATTGTCGATTTTGGAGTGAATATCAGCCAGAAGCATTGCAAGAGCTACCAATGCATCCAGAAAAAGTCACAGTTTGGTGCGGTTTATGGGCTGGTGGCATCATTGGACCGTACTTCTTCAAAGATGATGCGAATCGTAACGTAACTGTGAATGGTGAGCGCTACCGTGAGATGATATCCAACTTTTTTTTGCCCAAAATGGAAGAACTGAACTTGGTTGACATGTGGTTTCAACAAGATGGCGCTACATGCCACACAGCTCGCGATTCTATGGCCATTTTGAGGGAAAACTTCGGAGAACAATTCATCTCAAGAAATGGACCGGTAAGTTGGCCACCAAGATCATGCGATTTGACGCCTTTAGACTATTTTTTGTGGGGCTACGTCAAGTCTAAAGTCTACAGATATAAGCCAGCAACTATTCCAGCTTTGGAAGACAACATTTCCAAAGAAATTCGGGCTATTCCGGCCGAAATGCTCGAAAAAGTTGCCCAAAATTGGACTTTCCGAATGGACCACCTAAGACGCAGCCGCGGTCAACATTTAAATGAAATTATCTTCAAAAAGTAAATGTCATGGACCAATCTAACGTTTCAAATAAAGAACCGATGAGATTTTGCAAATTTTATGCGTTTTTTTTAAAAAAAAGTTATCAAGCTCTTAAAAAATCACCCTTAAGGTGTCTTCGATAAGAATTGGAATTTTATTAAAAAATAAAGAAAAGGTTTTAAAAAATGAATATCTTTTTCGAGTTTAGAACACTAAAATACACCAAAAATGTTATAGACGGTCCTTCGAAAAATTAATTAATTAATTAAATTAATTATTAATTAAAATTAATAATTTGGTGGCGGCCGAGTACATCAATTTGACAATTTTTGGGACATCATCAATAGAATAACACGAGCAACCAACATTTTGATGATGTATTTTGACTTTCTAAACTCATAGTGATATTAAAAAAATATTAAAAAATTTTATAGATACACTTTTGCTAAAATTCCAATTTTCACCGAAGATAACTTTAAGATTTGTACTCTTATCTGGAAAAAATAACACCCGGTAACACCCACTTATGTACTAAATTAAAGGCAACTAAGATGGCTACAAATTTCGTGAATATCATTTTTACATAGTGGTTTTGGATCAGTCTCCAAAACATTAGGAAATTTTTTTTTTCCAAAAAATCTTTTTTATGATGACACGTCACAATATTTGGAAACATCGATAAAAATAATTTTTGAATTATTTTTTAATAGTTAATATTCTAGCAAAGAAAACAAAGTTTATATGTTAAAGATCCATGAGTAAATGTAGAAGTTATGACACTCTTGGTAGACCCAACAAATTTTTTTAATATTTTTTTAATTTTTATATAAATAGCACTAACCATTCTTTACAAAGCAGAAAAAAGTATTTTTCCAGTTTTAATTTTTAATTGTTATTATCTGTTTAAGGACTTTTAAATTTGACAATTTTTAGGACATGCAAAAAACATGTTGTCGGACGACTATGTATATAATTTTCTGATATATTCCAAACTCGAAAGCGATACTAAAATATGTTATGGATAAATTTTTATTAAAATTTAAAGGCAAAACTCAACCGGAAAATCAATTCACTGGCAATATTTTATACCTTACGACCAACAACAAAAATTTGCCATAGTAATTTTTTTGTAGTCCTAAAAGTATGCCTTGAAAACAATGCAAGTTCCAATCAGTCGATAAGTTCTGTAGGAATGATTTGTTAGGATATTTGGAATGATTTATTAATTAATAAAAAAACGTTAAACATTTAGCCCCTGGTTTTTTTGCAAATATTGAGCTGATATCTTAAGCATTAGTAAATTATTAAGTTATAAGAGTTGGGTAGCATAGATTATAAAATACAAGTAGATCTATATGAGATTTCGAAATCATAAAAAATAAAAATTTGCATAGGGGCGTTGGGCATGGCAATGACAATTTTCAGTTTCGTGGGACACTTTAGCACCAATTTGGAGAAAGTACAAAATTAACCCTAAAATGAATTTTAAGTTTTGACTTATTTCTGACATTTATGTTGAGTTTTGAGTTTCGGTGTATTCAGAGACTTTGAGTAGAATTTTAAATCAAATATTTTTGTACAAAACTTTGACCCGTTAAACCGTTTTTTTCATGTTTTTTACCCTTTTATAAAAAAGGTGCCAAAAATACCCCAATATTGAGGTGCTAGAGGCTTAAAATGTTCCACAAAAATGTTCCTCGTAGTGTTTTAAGTAATATTAATGTTTTATGTAAATATTGTTGAACATATCCTTTACCTGCAATGTAATAAAAATATCCAAAGGGGGGAAATATTCACCCCCTCTACCAAAATGACCGCCATACGTAAACTTTGAAAACGCCGATACACGCATATTATTTCTTACCCCATCTATCAGAAGCCGTTGTCAGAATTTTGGTATTCAAAGGTTTGTACGGTTGAATTTGAAGTTGTTAATTTTTAGGTCAATAAATATTTTAATATTACTTTTACAATCCAGAGAATAATTTTAGAATTCATTGAAGTGTTCTCAAATGATTTCCATAACCCCCTCGTATATTTTAGGGTATATCCAGCGGTTTATGAAAAAATTCTAGTTATGTTGGCGGCGTTATTCTATTTGTTTGGTTTTTATTGTCCAATTCGAAACGTTTATTGGCCCGAAAAGCCTCAATTGACATTCTACAATCTGCATTTAACATAGATAAAGAAAGACCCAACAACAACAGTGCCAATAACAACAATGACAATAACTCTACTGTGCTGCTGCTGCTGCTGCTATTACCACTACTAACCCAAATATTCGAGAGAGAAAAAACATTGAGGACAAACTTTTAGCTAACCGTACGTACGAGTGTGTGTGATTGTAGTAGTTGGTTTAATGTTCCCCGGGAAGGGGAAGGAGGTCGGGAGGGCTGAATATGCTGAATAGAAGAAGAACAACAAAGGCAGGCACGACAACACCAACAGCCAACACCATCGCCATCAACGACGTACATTTGAATCTGAAAATCCTTTAGAAATTTATGGCATTTCTATACATGTGCTCTCACACACACACACACACATTTATGTGACAACGTATTGTTAAATTCTGTCATTGTATGTGTGGATAAGAGAGTCTGAAGTACATAAAAAAAGGATGCCTACCCACAGTGGTATTTGCTAAATTAAGGAACACTCCTTTGTGTATGTCTACATACATAGCCAGCCAGCCAACCAAGCCGTTAGTCTAGATTTTCAGTGCCTACCTACGTTGGAGTCTGAAGCGTACATATATATCTGCTTGAAATGTTCGGCTAACAATAACCTGCTGTTTTTGCAGTTTATGGCCTTAAATTGCTACGAGCCAAATAAATGGCTGTTTGAAAAACTCTTTCGTGTCGTATGATAAAGTGTTGAAAATTGGTTTGGAAAACAGGGTTTATCATAAATAATGTTCGTCATAAAAAACCGGCTAAAATGTGAGTGTGTATGTGTCTGTGTGTTGGTGTTTTAGGGATAATAATTTCCGGCGCATAAAATCCATCTCCACATGAATGTTGTCTTTATAAGATGGTACAATTGTGGAGAAATACAAAAAATGCTTAATGTGGGTTTTAAATAAAAATATAATATAAGAATTTAAAGCGAGTTAAAAATTCAAGAATTCAAATATTCCAAAACAATACAAAACATGAGGATGAAAAATCAATATTGAAGTAGAAAATACTGGGCCAGTTGCTGGCATATAAAATAAAAGTAAACAACAGTAAATTTATATTCTAATTCCAGGGTCCAGGGATTGAGCCGGGATGGCTAAGACCATTGTAGCTAGTTATTGCAGCGACAGACCAGAGCCTTTGGTGTCGATACCCACCAAATACCGATACCCACAACCCCCACGCTTATGGCCGAGCACGCTACCAACTCGACTACGGGGGCGCTCAAGTAAATCAGAATAATTTAGTTTCCTTTTAGATTATATTTTTGATTTCGCGCAGTGGTATATCTTCATACAAACTGCGGCAAAAATTAGCTAGGCCTAAAATTCCACAAAAATCTGTTATATTAGCCCTGTTCGTTTGGGCTTAATAGCATAAAATTAAGAGACTCGAGAATGTCACAACATTTTTATCCATTGGCTTTATTTAAATAAATCAGAGATACAAATCTGGCGCCACCTTAGCCGGTAGCTAAGAGAGTAGTAAACTACTTTATTGTTAATCGAGTAAATTCCATACAAATATTCCAAATTAAATAAAAAAGGTTTTATGTTTATGTTACAGTTTGGCTCAAGGTCCTTGATAACTTAAAAGGTGTGGTATTGTTTTTAATTATATTTATTTTTGCCCAATATTTCGACTAACATCGTTAGACATCTTCAGGGGATATAAATTTCAAAAATACATAATATACGGCTATCCACTTGAAATATTTATTACAACTTTCAAAAGTTTTTATTTTTAAATCCTCCCATAACCTAACTCACATGCAACATACAGAGATAAATTCCCATATATTTCTTATTTTAATATATACGTCAATACAAATCATTAGCATTGATTTCCTTTGAGTTCACAATTAAACGAAAATTGCCACTGCTACGCTCAGCCGTCCCCTATGCAAATATTTATTTTTTGCGATTTCGAAATCTCACTCCGTGTATCTTTTCATCGATGACAATAAGATATTGTAGCTTTATAAATAATAAATTTCTAAATTTAATATAAACACTAATACAAATCATTACCAGGGATTTCAGTGAAGTCCAGAATTAAATAAAAATTGTCAGTGTCACTTCCAGCGGCCTTGGGCAATTTTTTATTTTTTAAAAATTCAAAATTTCAGATAAAACCCAATGTAACTATTTATCAATGGTAACTAGCTGGTAACATATCAGCTCAACATTTGCAAAAAACAGTGTGCTATAGATTACAGTTTTTTGTAAATTTATAAATCATTCCAAATATCCCAACAAATCATTCGTACAAAACATATCGACTGTTTGGAGATGTGTATTTGGCAATGCCTACTTTTAGGGTTACAATAAATTTACAATTGACATTCTTTGTTGCTGGTCTTTAGGTGAAAATGAATACAGTGAAATCTCTCACGGCCGGACACTCCATAAAATTTGAATTATCGGGCGCCAAAAAAAAAATCCCGACACTTTCTTGAGTTTTGGGCTATTTTTTTACTTTTAGTAAATATTCGTTCCTGTGGATTTCCTTAAAGGAGTCCTGATCGTCCTTAAAAAGACTAAAACCTGGAGCTACAGTCGAAATGTTGTTTCCTCTTGCGTTCATAAGAATGTCCTTTAAAGAGGAGGAATTCTTTCATCATGATTATTTTGAAGGTACCCTGCTCGGGCGCCAACCCAGACCCAAATCATTTTAAAAGCGAAAATTTCTTGGGTTCAGATTGAATTTTTCGGTCTTTTCGAATGTCCTTGCCGGCGAAAGCAATCTCTGATATCATTTAAAGACCGAAAGATTGCAAATTTTGTATTTTTCTGTCCTATCGAATTTCACTTCAACAGAGAGTAATCTTTCATTTGCATTAATTTAAAGGGCTGCTAGGGCGCCAACAAAGCCCTCAACTCGTTTAAAAAACGAAGCAATCTCTCAATTAGATTATTTTAATGTTGTCCTACTCTAAAAATGTTGCTCCTTTTAGAAAAAGGAAGTCTACAATTTTGTTTTCTTCTAAGATCTTTAGAATGTCCTTTCAATAGAAAGTAGTCTATCATTAGGACTATTCTAGGACTATTAGGGCGCCAACAAAAAACAATTTTGTGTTTCTTTTTGATATTTTAGAACCTTCTTTCAACAGGTAGAAATCTTTCAGTAGAATTATTGAGATGGTGCCCTTCTCAGACACCAATAAAACCCCAAATCATAGAGGAAGCAAAAAAATTCTAGGGTTCCGAAATTTTTCGGTCCTTTAGCAGATACTTTCAGTAGGAAGCAGCCTCTTATTTGAATTTTTTAAAGGTGAACTCCACTGGCACCAACATCTAAATCTAAAATCTATTAAGGAAGCGAAAATATGTGGCTTTAGTCGAAATTTGGCTCTTTTAAAACAAAATCCTCAATCATGAAATATTTTTTTAAGTTTTTTGTTTTTCTGGACAACATTCATGTGGAGATGATAGTCTTTCATTTTGGAAATATTGTCCAATGGCAATTTTTCAACAGCACCCTTGGGTGCATCACCACCAAATTCTATTGAACTTTCCCTAATGACTTCGAAGATGGCCTCCCTTCCTCCTCCCTTATAGCCCTAATGTGTGAATTGTTCTACTGAATTGGTTACGGGTCAAAGTTAAAGTGAGGCCATTGTTCTTCGCACCGTCACACACGGCCACACAGCGAAATGTCAAAAACTCAAAAGGGGAACAACAAAGGCAGACCACGGCCTTACCACGTGGACAAACATTGAACATTGAAACAATTTAATTTATGATCATTAGAAATCCCCCTCCTTCCTTCACAAAAAAATAAAAGTGGCCACTGAAATTCATTCAAATAAAACTAAATTAACCAAAAACTGTGTGTGGCCATAAACCACAAAACTTTATTCAATTGAAAACTATGTATCTTAAGAAGGGTGCCATGTCCTCAGGGTGGGTGGGGGGAGGCAAGTTTACCCAAATGTTTGAAAAACCAAACCAAAAAGTGTCTATTTTTATTACCCTCGCCTGAGCAGTGGGGTGCTGGGGAGGGTTTATTTTGGTTCTGACTGCAGAGACCATATTTTGTCTCCAAGTTTGCTCGTCTTTGACAAATCTTCTATTTATTGCTACAGCTAACAAAGCTGCTGCAAAGGTGGCTAAACACCAGCATGTGTTAGTGGGTAAGTGGGTGCTTTCGCCAAGGGGAGCCCGCTGAGCTGTGGGTGTGTGTGGGGGACTAGAGTCAGTGGTGGTGTGTATTTTATGTGTTTTCCCCCGTAATGTTTTGTCAATGTTTGCCTAAGAAATTGTCTGAAATTGTTTTTCGGTGGAGGAGGAGAATTCGTTGCAATGACTATAATAGGAAGATACTCGTATAGATGTACAGCCTGTGTTCATTAAATTAAGACGGATTAAAATAGGAAAAATGTTGGAAAGTTCATAATTCACTGCAAATGAATAACAAAATATTCGTAAGGCAACGAATTAAAAAATAAACTAAAATGTGAGGTGGAGAAATTCAGAGACATCAAAATTCCAAACCAGATGAGTTAACTGAGCAAAGATTAATTTGAGATACTGACATTGTAAAATTGTCTTTTGAATATTCCCCTATTCTGAGATTCTAGTCGACCAACAAAGCAGATGCTCCCTAAGATTTAGAGTATTTAAACAATTTTTTGAATATTTCTGTCATATATTCACTTCAATCATTTCCAAAAAGTGATGCATACTTTTAGGGAATGAAAAGGTCGAAAAGGGATAAAAATGGTACCACTCAAACGACTGCCTCTAGAATAATAAAATTTAGTCTATACGTCACTCTGAATCCGTGGAATCCACAAGAATGAAATTCGCATTCTAATTGCGTAGACAGGAAAAATAAAGGGATATTTTCGAAATTTGTACCTTTAAGAGGAAATGTGGGAAAAGAGCGATAAAAATAGTACATACCATATGTATGAGTGAGAAAACATGAAATTCGCTATATACACTCCTCTGAATATGTAGCAAAGCAATAGAATACTTTTAGAGGAAAGTGGGACGAAAAAGGGATAAAAATAGTACCCAGCTAATGGCTGTAGCTGGAATTATGAAATTTGGTGTATTTTCCTCTGAAGGCGTACGCGCAAAAAAATATGGATATCTTTCGATATTCGTACTTTTAGAGTCAAATAAGGGAAAAGGATAAAATTGGTACCGACCAAGAGACATCTGTTAAATAGTACAATTTCTTGTATACCTCCCTCTAATTAAGTAGAGGCGGAAAATATAGAGATTTTTCTATATTCCCACTTTTAGGGTCAAATTTGGGTCAAGGGGATAAAATTAGTACCTATCAAATGGATGTAGCAAGAATCATAAAATTGGATTTGTACATTCCTCTGTCAGTGCACATGTGCAACATAAAGAAAATTTTCTAAATTTGTACTTTTAGAGTCCAAATGGAAAAAGGGATGAATTTGGTACCCACCAAATGGCTGCAGCAAGAATAATGTCATTCGATGTGCAGAAGCACAATCAGAGTAAAGTATTTTTCCATTTTTTTTTTTACTTTTAGAGTCAAAGTGAGGAAAAGGGATAAAATTGGTACCCATCAAACGACTGCAGCTAGAATAATGAAATTTAGCCTATACGTCGCTCTAAATCCGTGGACACGAAATATATAGAGATTTTTTCAATATTCGTAATTTTAAAGTCAAAATAGGGATAAGGGATAAAATTGGTACCGACCAAATAGATGCAACAAAATCATAAAATTCGGTGTATACATTCCTCCGACTGTGCAGAAGCACAAAGTAAAAGAATTTTTCGATTTTTTTTTAATTTTCAAGTCAAAATGGGGGAAAGGGATAAAATTGGTACCGACAAAAGATTGAAGCTATAATCATAAAATTTGGTGTATATATCCCTCTGACTATATAGAGGCTCAACGTAAAGGATTTTTTTTTTTGAAATTTTTACTATTAGGGGAAAGCGGGTAGAAAAGGGATAAAACTGGTACCAAGCAAACTGGTGTAGCTAGAATCTTAAATTTCGGTGTATACTTCACTCTGACTATGTGGACGCGAAAAATATAGAGATTTTTCGATTTTTGTAGTTTTGAACTCAAAATGGAGACAAGGGATAAAATTGGTACCGAACAAATTGCTGCAAAAAAATCATAAAAAAATTCGACGCTCAACGTAAAGTATTTTTTCGAAATTTGTACTTTTTGGGGCAAAAGGGGATAGAAATGGTACCAATATAACAGCTGTAGCAATAATCGTAAAATTCGATGTGTACATACCTCTGACTGTTTAGACACGAAAAATAAAGATATTTTGCGATATTCGTACTTTTAGGGTAAAAATGGGGAAAAGGGATAAAATTGGTACCGACCACATGGCTGCAGCAAGATTCATAAAATGCATTGTACACATTCCCCTGGCTGTACAGAAGCGCAAGGTAAACACACTTTTCGCTTTTTTTAATTTTCAACTAAAAATGGGGAAAAAGGGATAAAAATGGTACCAAGCAATATGTTGTAGCTAGAATCAAAAAAAATCGGTGTGTACATCACTTTGGCTGTGTAGACGCGAAAAATTAAGAGATTTGTCGATTTTCGTACTTTTACAGTCAAAACGGGGAAAAGGGATAAAATTGGTACCGACCTAATGGCTGTACCAAGAATCATAAAATTCGCAATGTCCATTCCTTTTACTGTGTCGACGCTCCACGTAAAGTAATTTTTTCGGCATTTGTACTTTTTGAGGGAAATGGGGCAAAAGGGGATAAAAATGGTACCAATCTAACAGCTGTAGCAATAATCATAAAATTCGATGTGTATATCCCTCTGACTGTGTAGATACAAAAAATTAAGAGATTTTTCGATTTTCGTACTTTTACAGTCAAAATGGGGAAAAGGGATACAATTGGTACCGACCTAATGGCTGTAGCAACAATCATAAAATTCGCAATGTCCATTCCTTTGACTGTCTCGACGCTCCACGTAAAGTAATTTTTTCGAAATTTGTACTTTTTGGAGGAAATGGGGCAAAAGGGGATAAAAATGGTACCAATGTAACAGCTGAAGCAATAATCATGAAATTCGATGTGTACATCCCTCTGACTGTGTAGACACGAAAAATAAAGAGATTTTTCGATTTTCGTACTTTTACAGCCAAAATGGGGAAAAGGGATAAAATTAGTACCGACCTAATGGCTGCAGCAATAATCATAAAATTCGCTATGTCCGTTCCTTTGACTGTGCCGATGCTCCATGTAAAGTATTTTTTCGGCATTTGTACTTTTTGGAGGAAATGGGGCAAAAGGGGATAAAAATTGTACCAATCTAAATTCTATGTGTACATCCCTCTGACTGTGTAGATACGAAAAATAAAAAGATATTCTGATATTCATAATTTTAGATCCAAAACAGAGACAAGGGAATAAAATTGGTACCAACCAAAAAATTGAAGCAAAAAACATAAAATTCGGTGTAGACATTCCTCTGACTGTATAGAGACGCAAGGCAAAGTCATTTTTTATTACAATTTTTTACTTTTGGAGTCAAAAGGCTGCAGCAAGCATCAACAAATTCATTGTATACACTCCTCTGACTGCGGATATGCTCATCAAGAAGGTATTTTTCGAAATTTATATTTTTATGGGAAAGCGCGAGGAAAGGGGACAAAAGTGGTACCAAATAAATGACTATAGTTAGAATCGGAAAATTCTCGGTGTAAATGCTACTCTAACTGCGTGGAAGGTTAGAATTACAAATGACCGAAATCCGTTTTGAGGGAAAAAGTCTTTCCCTAATAAGATTTGGCTCGACCAAAAAATGGCAAGCTTTTGGTCAATGGAATATTATCCTGAACACTGTGATTCTCTATTGTTTCAGAGAATCTTCAAATTTCTATGCAAAACTTTGTGTGCTTCCTTTACTGCCAAGCAAGTTTCAAAATACCCCGAACCCGACACAATTCACTTTCCCAGTGCTGTCTCTCTGTGCCCATCCACATATTTGTATATACGTGTGCGTAAGTGTGTGCTTACATGTGGTTGTATTTGATGAGAAGATGTTTGCCGAGGAGAGAGGCCTTGTAAATGTTCCCTGCAACACATGTGTTTTTTCTTTTTTGTCGTTGTTGTTTGGTTGTTATGAAATGTCTTTTGCTCGTTTCCATTACGCACAATATTTACTCAATGATCCTTGAAGTTTAATTTTCTCATTTTCTTATTTTCACTTTTTATTCATTGAAATAATTACACGAAATGTCTGCTGAGCGATAAAAGCATTTTCGTGGTGAAATGGAAAATGTGAACGTGGGCCACCACCACCACCAGCATCATCGTCATCATCATCTTCGACAGCAGCACCCTCACCACCCTCAAATACATTTTAAATGAAAGTATTTTAAGAGATTTACAAATATTGTAATCAATCAGCCTTTGAAGCGTTGATGAACGCACATTTTTTGTCACTGTCATTAAGGATTTTCTTTAATTTGCTCGAGTCCTGCCTTTTGCCAGTGATTTGTTCGGGAGGTGTTGGCTGGCATTGCTGATTTCATGGAAGAAGAAGAATGATGTGCAAGATTTTTTCCCTTAAGCTGGAATTGTGGATATTATTCGTGCTCAATGCCATTTGGTGTTAATACAGCAATTCAATGGAAATTTGTTAACATCGTGGGAGATAGACAGATAGGAGCGAGAGGAAGGAAACGATTAATCAAGAATGGTTTTGGTATTTATTTTTGGGAAAATTATAATAGACACGACACCAGCTAAACAAATTAAATTCGGCGTCTATAAATCTCTAAATTCGTAGACACATAGTAAAAAGTGTGATTTTTCGGAAAAAATAATTTTAAGGGGGTAACGGGGAAAAGAGAGATAAAAGTGGTACCTACCAAACTACTGAAGGAAAGCAAGAAATTTGTGTAAAAGCAAAAAGTAAAATAATTTCTGTACTTTTCGAGGGAAGGCGGTACGAAATGGGATAAAAATGGTACCAATCAAACTACTGCAGCTAGAATCATGATATTCAGGGTGTCCAGACGAGAAAGTTATAGAAATATTTCGACATTCGTACTTTAAGAGTGAAAATGGGAAAGAGGGATAAAATTGGTACCGACCAAATGGCTGCAGCTAGAATTATGGAATTAGATCTATACTTGCTCTGGCTGTATAGACAAGAAAAATATATAGATCCTTCTGTATACGTACTTTTAGGCTGAAAATGGGATAATATAGATACCAACTAAATGGCTGTAGGTGAAAACACGAAATTCGCTGTAGACATTCCGCTGACTATCTTAATGCGCAAAAAATGGTAAAAATGTTACCAATGTAATGTAAAAATGGTACCAATTAAACGGTTGCAGTTGGAATCAAGATATTCAGGATGCATTTCGAAAAATATAGAAATCTTTAAATTTTCGTACTTTAAGGGCGAAAATAGGAAAAAAGGAATAACATTGGTACCAACAAAAGGACTAGTTGGAATCTGACTGTGTAGACGCGCAAAATAAATGTATTTTTGTCGTTTCGTTCTTCCAAAAGGAAAAACGGGACGAAATACATATCTTTACCGGATAAAATCGGATAAAACGGATAAAATTGGTACCCACAAAATGTGTACCTTTAAGGGGGAAAACGGAGCGAAATGGGATGGTATCAAGCAATCGACTATATCTATAATCATGTGTGTTGATTTCACTATGAATGCGAGAAATAATGGATTTACGAAACATTTCTCAACCAAATGCTATAGAAATGGTACAAAAAACAAAAAATGAAATTTGGCAAGAAATTGGAGTTGCAAATGGGCGCAAAAACTCCAACAACATACAACAATAACACCATGCAACAAAAATTTTGCCGAGGTGCTATATGTAACATTTTTTTATGCCCTTGGCTTCCAAAACTCGGAACCGATATTAGTTATATATCCAATAAAAGGTAATATCACTTTTGCATAGATATTCACAAGAACAGTCTCCAAAATTTTTTGAAAAAAAAAAATATTTTTTTCAAATTTTTTTTGCTGCCACGAAAAAACTCATAAAAATATGAAAAAATTTGGAAAAAAATATTTTGTTCTATTTATACACTCCACGAGAGTATTATGTCTTTGTGCATTTGTTTGTAACACCCAAAAGGAAGAGAGATAGACCCATTGTTAATTATACCGATCGACTTAGAATCACTTTTTGAATCGATTTAGCAATGTCCGTCCGTCTGTCTGTCCGTCTGTCTGTCTGTCTGTCCGTCCGTCTGTCTGTCCATCTATTCTTGTAATCAAAGTACAGGTCGCAATTGTAGCCAGAATCAAACGAAACTTTGCACAACGAAGTTTTTCGGGATAAGGGCGAACGCTATTTAATTTGAAGAAAATCGGTTCTGATTTAGATATAGCCCCCATACGAATTTCACTCCCGATTTGACTCTTTTCACGCTAGACACCACATATTTTAACAGATTTTATTCAAATTTGGCAAAATATCTTATATTTCAACTAGTGAATGGTAATCAAGGGCGAGAATCGATTCTCGATTCCCGATCAACTATTTTTCAATCCGATTCCTAGAATCGAAGAATCGGACCTGATAATCGATTTTTAATCGGAATCGGTTGAAATGTTGAATCATACAATCTGTATATTGTATTCTATGCAAAATGGATCAAAAATTAAAATTTGTCTTCCGATTTTTCGCAGAATTTATGTTTATAAGAAATATTTGAAAGCATGAAGATACGTTTGAAAAGTATTTACCTGTGAATTTATAAAAAATCAATAAAACATTTTATATTGACAACAATGACAATGTCTTTAATATTGTTAAAAAATAATTATTTTAAATCAAAAAATAATTATATTTTTATTTAACAAAAGCATATAGTTTGAAAGTAGCCTGTCTTCTTACAGGCTTACTGACCGTGTTTGGATTTTTTCGAGGTCCGCTGTTCATACACCGGGTAATTCGAGTTTTATGTAACATTTCTTCAACTTGCAAACGACTTTTTGAAAAAAAAAGACGACAATTCTAATGAAGATGCACTAATGAAATGATATTTTGGCGACGACTTATTAAAAATTTACTAGAAGATCTTCATATTAAAATAATAATGATTTTCAAAGTTTCGCGAAATATTGCATTGAAATTTTAAGTATATGTTGCAATATATATGCCACATTTTGTGAACTTTTCCAAATGCTTGGAATGTATGGAGGTGTTACCACACAAAAAAACACTGTTTGGGACATATTGAGTTCCTATATTTAGAACCATTTTCAATTTCTTTAAAATAATTCCACACTACCTGTTTGTTTTTTAATAATTCCACATTTTCTTTTGTTTTTAATTATAGAATTCACAACTTAAAAATTTCCCAACTTTTAAATTTCACAAATTGTTACCGACAATTGTACATACTTCTCGGTATTTTCTATTAAAATAAATTTCGATTCCGAAGCATCAATAATCGATTCCAAAAGAATCGGTTTTGGACCCATAAAATCGATTCTCGATTAGAATCGGAATCGATTCACCAGTCACTAATTTCAACTAGAAACACCTATGGTGAAAATAGGTCAGATCGGTTCACATTTACATATAGCTCCCATTAAAATTTCGCTCCCGATTTGACTTTTTCTGCTCTAAGAACCACATATTTTAACAGATCATCTTCAAAATTCGCAAAAACCCTTATATTTCAACTGGAAACACCTGTGGCAAAAATGGGTCACATCGGTTCAGATTTATATATAGCTCCCATACAAATTTCGCTCCCAATTTGAATTTTTCCGCTCTATAATCCATTTCAACAGATTTTCTTCAAAATTGGCAAAACACCTTATATTTCAAATGGAAACACTTGTGGTAAAAATGTGTTTTATCGGTTTAGATTTATATATAGCTCCCATACGAATTTCGCTCTCAATTTGACTTTTTCCGCTCTAAAATCCACATATTTTACCAGATTGTCTTCAAATTTGGCCAAACATCTTATATTTAAACTACGAACCCCTGTGGTGAAAATAGGTCAGATCGGTTCAGATTTATATATAGCTCTCATTCAAATTTCGCTCCCGATTTGACTTTTTCTGCTCCAGAAACCTCGTATTTTCAGAGAATTTCTTCAAATTGAGCATAACACGTTTACTTGAACTGATCCATGTTTGGATATAGCCTCGATACAAATATTCTGCTCGATTTGACAAATTGGGTCAGGTCTTCCTATGATTAGGAAGCATACAAAAATCCTACCCGTTTTCAATTGTTTACCGAATTGAATTGTATTCGGATTGAAAGTGGAGTGTATCATATTATTCTTTACTTTCATATTCCTTACTTTTTTTAAATGACTTGAAGTATTATTTCGATATATATAATATAAACGTATTATAAGCGTGGTTTAAAATAATTAAAATTTTCTATTTATTTATAAAATTATTTTTTTAATTTGTACTTGTTTTGGTGTGGTTTTATTAAAAAAAATGTATATTTAATATTACTGCACTTCTGCGAAAATCGGCAGCTTCTGTGGAATGCAATACATGGTGGAGGGTATATAGAGTTCGACCCGGAAATACTTGTAAAAGACGTTATGAAGAATAAATAAAAGGAATTTGTATTTAAAGTGCTTTCAAGGGTCTATTAATTCAAAAAAAAAAAATTGATAAAAACGCAACATAAAAAAGTTACACGAGAAAACATGATTTATTGTTGTTTTCAGGAGCGTTTAGCTCACAATTGGATTTCCAGCTGGAAATTATTTTCCCAATTGTATGAATCGCGACCCAGCCTATTAATTATATTACTGTAATTTTTCTTATTTTTTTTTACATTTTATTTTCCTGTGTAATGGTTTTAAGTTATGATACCTAATATGCTGCAACCGTGAAAAAAGTAGACAACCTTCAGACTTCCTTATTTTTCCGGGCATTAAATTCCCCCTGAAATCCACTTACACCGCCGGCATCAGACAATATTAAATTGGATTTGAATCTTTTGTGTGAGGGTCAACGGAAAAAAGAACTATGAAATCTAATAAGACAGCAGCGTACAAGAATGCATTTATTCAATGTCAGCAAAAAAAAACGTTTCGCTCCAAACTCAATCCTCAGCAAGAAATTGAAACTTTCAAAACAGAATTTCTAACTCGAAAAGACCAACAACAAACTGTGGAAAAGTAAAGGACAAAGCCAGAAAAAAAAACAGAATAGCAACGAAACGAACTCCCTCTAAGTAAACTGCTAAAATATGTATTTACGAGAATTGAAAGAAAAGTGGAAGAAGACGAACATGAACACGGACAACTTTCTGATGAAATAACAAGGAAATAAGAAAAATGATATTTTAGTAAAGTAGACAAGAAGGAAACACAAAAACGAGAAAAAAAGGATGTAAAAGGATATGGCTGCAGTGCTCCGCTCTGCTCGGCTGGTCTTACTCAGAGCTTATTTCATTTGAAATTTATGACAAACCTAAAGCTCGACGCACACAAAAAGCAGGACATGAATGTGAAAAATGTTGTCGGGCACCAAGACCACCACCGTCCGCACAAAAACCAATGGCAATGAAATCTGTCAAAAACTAACCATAAGACAGACACACAGAGACATAAACAGGACCAAGAAGTTGTATACAATTTATACAGCCAAAGGATAAACTAATGACTTTTTTGTTCCTGGCACTGCTGCTGCTGCTCCTGTTCCTGCTCTTGCTCCTGTTCAGAGGCACTTTGATGATGGTGTTGTTTTGCTCGTTCGCAAATCCACACAACAAGCAGGGATTCGTCAAAATGCCCCGCATAGCAGACTCTTATCCCTGCCCATTATCCTGAGCTCATAAATAAAGCATTATGTAATTTGCTTGTAGCTCACATTCGGCAAAAAAACCAAAAACAAAAACAAAACAAGACAAAAATCATAACAAATTTATCTTCGTTGTTCTCCAGTCCTCCCTCCCTCCCTCTTCCCTTCACTTTGCCTGGCTACCTCTACAAAAACAGCACAACAACAAAAGGCCAAAAAGGAAACTAGCAATCTTCTGTTGGCATTTTTATTTTGCAGCCATAAAAATTTTCCTATTTTTCTTTGGAACAGGACAACAAAAAACCCGGGCAGACAGACGGAGATGCTTCGAAATGAAATCAAGACAAGACAAGAGTTCGACAAATTGTTGTTGCTGTTGAGACTATATGAAAATAAACGTTCGTTCGTTCGTTTGTCGTTCAAACAAAATACACAAATACAAACACACACAAACACAAATAAATGATAAACAGGAAATACACCAACAAACAAACCGGAAGCTGGCATTCCATTCCATCTATTCAAGGCCTGAACTGTTTGTCTATCTAACTGTCTCCCCAACATATAAATGTGTGAGTGAGTGTGTTTGTTTATCTGTGTGTTTGTGTATTTTCTTTAAGTGTTTTTATATGAAAATTTCTTCTTCTTCTTCTGAGATAACTTGAAGGACGATGACTTTAAGTTCGTCTCTGTAGTTCTTGACAACTTTTCGTAACTTAGAAAGGATTTATTTACACTTTATTTATTTGCTGATGACAAACAATAGGGCGAAAAGGGGGGATGGATTAAATATGTATTCGGAGAAAAATCTTTGGAATTATTTGCACAAAGTGCTAATGGACAGGAAATCGTGATAAATAATTTGAAGATTTTTGAAATATCTTCCCATCTCTCAAATTGATTGCTCAAAACTACAAATATATTTTATTTGGGAACAAAATTTCCCTAACATCTAATAATTAAGAGGAAACATATCTAGTTAGAATTTCAATATTATTTATTTAAAAACGTTAATTCTTAAAAAAAGTTGATCTGTCGCCAGCAATTTTTATTTTTAAGCAAATATTGAAAAAAATACAAATATAAAATTAATTAATTATGAAATTGACTACATATATCTCCAAATACTATTTATTTGGAAAGGAAGAAGAAAATTCTTAAACTGAAACATATATGGTTTGCATGTCGTTATTTTTAAATTAAAAAAAAAACATTATTTCTAATAAATCTGCGAAAAATATGCAGATTTTTCGTTGTTCGTATTTATAGAGCCAAAATGGCGAAAAGAGATAAATTGGTGCCGGTCAAATGGCTGCAGCTAGAATCATGATATTAAAAAAATAATGGCTTCTCTAGCATTTTGCCGCCGAAGTCATCGACACCTTTTTCAATTGTAATTCAAAAGACATGACTTGAAATTCAAAAAACACCACTTGAAATTTAAAAACTCCATTTGCAATTCAAAAAATATCACTTGATATTCAAAAATTCCATTAGAAATTAAAAAAATGTCAATTGAAATTCAAAACTCGATATTTTAATTCAAAAGACAACATTTAAAATTCAAAAGTAGTCATTTAAAATTCAAATGACATCATTTGAAATTCAAAACTCGTCATTTGTAATTCAAAACTCGTCATTTGTAATTCAAAACTCGTCATTTCAAATAACAACATTTAAAATTCAAAAGTCGTCATTTGTAATTCAAAAGACAACATTTGAAATTCAAAAGACATCATTTGAAATTCAAAAAACATCATTTGAAATTCAAAACTCGTCATTTGAAATTCAAAACTCGTCATTTGCTATTCAAAACTCGCCATAAGTAATTCAAGAGACACCATTTGAAATTCAAAAGTTTTCATTTAAAATTCAGAAATTATTCCATTTGAAATTCAATTGCAATTCAAAAGACATGACTTGAAATTCAAAAGACACCACTTGAAATTTAAAAATTCCATTTGCAATTCAAAAAATATCACTTGAAATTCAAAACTCGTCATTTGTAATTCAAAAGACAACATTTAAAATTCAAACGTCGTCATTTGTAACTCAAAAGACATCATTTGAAATTCATAAGACAACATTTAAAATTCAAAAGTCGTCATTTGTAATTCAAAAGTTTGTCATTTGTAATTCAAAAGTTTGTCATTTGTAATTCAAAAGACATCATTTGAAATTCAAAAGACATCATTTGAAATTCAAAAGACATCATTTGAAATTCAAAACTCGTCATTTGCAATTCAAAACTCGCCATAAGTATTTCAAAAGACACCATTTGAAATTCAAAAGACATCATTTGAAATTCAAAAAATATTCCATTTGCAATTCAAAAATGGTAAACAAAATTATTTAAGCAAAATATACATTAGGTTGGGTAGCTTTTATTTATTTCTGTAAATTTTAATATTCTGCTGTTTAGAAAACAGATCCCACGTAAATCACCCTAACCTATTTAAATTTAAAGATTTTATAACTTCTATACGGACGAAAATGAAATTTGATCTTTGGTAATGTTTTCATACACCTGCATTATGAGCGATATTGCAAGAACTCGCACACAATAGCTTTGGTTAAAATAAAACTGATCAGTAACAATTTAATATAGGAAATGGTTTTACAATCACTTTATAACTGTAAAATAGTTATGTTTTGTTGTACCTCCCACACAAATAGTCCGACCCTAAGTAAAATGCAAATCATTGTAAATTATATTCAGATGCCCTGGTGAAGGTTATAAACTATATATGAAATTACTTTTTATTTATTAATTATTAATTTTTTTATTAATTATTAATTGCTTAACATTTTATTAAATCTGTTTTCAAAACTGCAGAAAATCAAAATTTGCAGAAAAAATAAATGCTACCCCACCTAATGTATATTTTTCTTAAATAATTTTGTTTACATTTTTGAATTTCAAATGGATTCTTTTGAATTTCAAATGGAATAATTTTTGAATTTCAAATGGTGTATTTTGAATTACAAATGACGAGTTTTGAATTACAAATGACGAGTTTTGAATTTGAAACGATGAGTTTTGAATTTCAAATGATTTTTTTTTGAATTTCAAATGGAATTTTTGAATTTCAAATGGTGTCGTTTGAATTACGCTTGAAAATGGTGTAGATATGTATATTAGGCTGGCTCTGTGAGCTACACTCTCCTGAAAACACCTCTATAAATCATGTTTTTCCAGTGTATTTTTTATGCTGCATTTTGTCCAAATGTTTTTTTCTGAATTAAGGTTCTAATTAAGCACTTTAAATATCTTGTCTATTGTCCAAATTATTGGACGTTTATAACATTTTTTGTGTGTTTTTATAGTGACAAATTTTTGGTGGTGGTACTTTATAAAAAATAAATAGCTGCAGTCAATAGCTTTCGCCTGATGCCTACATGATGAACATTAGAAGGAAATTGACGCCACATCGCTAATTTTGATAAAAAAATAAAATTTTGCCACTGAAAAAATGTATTTTTTTTTTGGAATTTAAATTATTTCACAAAAATGGAGTCAGTTCGTACGATATTCATAATTTTGGCATCATTCGAGCGGTATTGATTAATTATGTTTATTTTTCATAACATCTTTTACAAAAGGTTTCATAGAAATATGAGTTTTTAGCTGTCACTTTGAAAACCCACAACAACAAAAAAACAATCTAAACGTCCAATAATACGACCTCTCATTGGTCGGAATCAAAATTGATATTTTAAGTGCTTTTAAGGGTCTACTCCTTCAGAAAAAAGATTTGGACATAAAAAAATTACAACGCAGCAATTTATTTTCGTGATCCAACCTAATGTATATATTGGGAACAAACTCCAATTACACTACGCAACAAAAATTTTACTGATATACGTAAAATTCTGGTGTACTTTGGCTTTCTAAACTGGAAATTGATATTAAAAAATTTGTTATAGATATTTTTTATTTTTTACTAAAACTTTCGTTGAAGGTACATTTGGCATTTTTACTCTCTTTTTGGTAATATAAGTCCGAATATTTTCCTATTAAAGGTAATTATGATGGCTACAAATAATGTGAATTACATAGATACAGTGGTTGAGGAAAAGTTTCCAAAAAAGTTGAAAAAATATGTTTTTCGTTCAGTTACACTTAAAAACCATCTAACTATTTGTATATCGTATAGTCCCATTTAATCTAAATTCAATAAAGAAAAATGTTGCTGTGAATAAATGTGAAAGAACAGCTCCCAACGTTTACTGACCTTGACCAGCACTTGTGAAGTTATTGAAAGGAAGATTAAGAAGAAGATTACAAAGCAAAACCAACAAATTTGATTGATTTAAAGCAATACATTCGAACAACTGTTGGAACAATTCGCGCCGCAATTCTCCTGGCAGTAATGAATGACTTTTTTAATCAGATAATTGGGGTCATTTAAATTTAAAACCATCGAAAATATTTATTAATTTTCATTGAACAATGATATAATAATTTATAAAGAAGTTATTTGAATTTCTTAATTAAAAAATCACCAGCAACCTTATATTCCATCCTTTCGAGGTAAAGAGTGATTTTTTTGAGGTTAGGATTTTCATGCATTAGTATTTGACAGATCACGTGGGATTTCAGACATGGTGTCAAAGAGAAAGATGCTCAGTATGCTTTGACATTTCATCATGAATAGACTTACTAACGAGCAACGCTTGCAAATCATTGAATTTTATTACCAAAATCAGTGTTCGGTTCGAAATGTGTTCATGTGTTCGAAATGTTCAGCGATGAGGCTCATTTCTGGTTGAATGGCTACGTAAATAAACAAAATTGCCGCATTTGGAGTGAAGAGCAACCAGAAGCCGTTCAAGAACTGCCCTTGCATCCCGAAAAATGCACTGTTTGGTGTGGTTTGTACGCTGGTGGAATCATTGGACCGTATTTTTTCAAAGATGCTGTTGGACGCAACGTTACGGTGAATGGCGATCGCTATCGTTCGATGCTAACAAACTTTTTGTTGCCAAAAATGGAAGAACTGAACTTGGTTGACATGTGGTTTCAACAAGATGGCGCTACATGCCACACAGCTCGCGATTCTATGGCCATTTTGAGGGAAAACTTCGGAGAACAATTCATCTCAAGAAATGGACCGGTAAGTTGGCCACCAAGATCATGCGATTTGACGCCTTTAGACTATTTTTTGTGGGGCTACGTCAAGTCTAAAGTCTACAGAAATAAGCCAGCAACTATTCCAGCTTTGGAAGACAACATTTCCGAAGAAATTCGGGCTATTCCGGCCGAAATGCTCGAAAAAGTTGCCCAAAATTGGACTTTCCGAATGGACCACCTAAGACGCAGCCGCGGTCAACATTTAAATGAAATTATCTTCAAAAAGTAAATGTCATGGACCAATCTAACGTTTCAAATAAAGAACCGATGAGATTTTGCAAATTTTATGCGTTTTTTTTTTTAAAAAAAGTTATCAAGCTCTTAAAAAATCACCCTTTAGTTTCTAATTTTTAACTCAATTTTCAGACAGAAATGATCCATTCATACTAAATAGTAGAGACTTGGGTTAATTCAATAAAAATGCTTCAAACTCGTTTTGTCAATCGGTTGAGTAGTTTAACTACAATGGCCAAAAAGTTTGAGAAAAAAATCCAATTACGAGAAATATTTAGAAAAAATAGAAATAAACAGAAATGTATTTATTACACTTTAAAAAAGCAAACAATTAATATTTGTATAAAATTCTTTTATAACTTGAATGAAGATACCAATTGATTTTTGAAGAAAGTCTATGGATATACACCCCGTGAACTTAGGATAACCTCAGGAAATTGTATTATTCCCACAAAAACGACCAAAAATTTATTAATATCATTGGAAAGGGGGTGTTATGTGTTTTGTAATAACAACAAAGTAGGGTCAGTTGAAGTTAACAATATTTCCGCTATTGTTTTCGTAAACAATTGTTAAAACATGTGATTTTCAGTGTTAACTTACATTAGCCTCGGTGCCGATTTTTCAAATATTTATTGAATTATACTCGTTTTTGAAACACAATTCAAATAATTTTTGAATTAGAAAGTACAAATAGTGGCAGGAAATCATCATTAAAAAACAAAAATCTGTACTTATCGCTACCAAGATTTTTCTAACCGCTATATAGCTAACGGGCTATAGAACGCAGGACAAATTAAAGTTGTTAAAAAATATTTCAGCGCATGATAAATGCAAAAAATTCTTTAACAGACTTCCAGAAGTCCGGCATGAATAAAATTGGAACCATTGTAGGAGTGTACGTTGGCAAAACCACAATCCACAAGTTCCCAAAGCATCGACAATTGTCGACGTTGTTACATTTAAATCTGATAATATACGTCTGCTACTATATGCAAAATGGAATTAATTGCCGTTTGCAGTTTTTTATTTCTTCCTATTCCTCACAAGTCCTACAAAGTTTCAAAAGAAAACATTTTTCAAAAAATACATTTCAAATATTTCTTGCCTTGCCTTCTTGCAACTATAACCAAAATGGAATGGAATTGACTTTTGCAGTTTTTCATGCCCTCATCCTGTTGCCCCTCAGAAAACCTACAAAGATTCAAAGTATACAGTTTTTCAAAAATTATTTTACATATTTCTTGGTACCCGACGATAACGGTATAAGAATCCAAGAATAAAGAGCAGAATATCTCTTGAAATTACTTAAAATTTCATGCTTCTAACTGTATTGGTTTAGAATTAACAGCCATTCCAAAATTTTCCCCTTAAAAATTAAAAATTGAATAAACTAAGGGAGAAATATCAAATGATTGTAAATAATAAACTGATACTGATAGAATCGTGTAACTTAAAGAACATTTAACAGATATTCTCCTCTTTAATTTGATACTTTTATCGATATCCTAGGGTGCCAATAAGTATTTAAAACATTTTTTAATGTTATCCTTTGAAAAACTGAAAACTCAATTTTTCTAATAATTTCAATCGTATGTCACCCGGTTCAAGAGTAATATGGATTATCGGACATTGATACCTGGATGCTTATAATTACGATTCTCATGACAATTAGAAAAATATTCAATGTTGCCTTTATAGCGGAGAGGAAGGAGAAATTTTTAATCATTTTTTGAGTGAGGCTATCCTATGTAAACGATCCTATGTTATGGATGCTATTTAGTGAGAATACCACATTAGAATCCTCATAGAAAATATTAACAATTTCATTAGGTGGCCAAAAATCAAAATTTGCAGAAATTTCCCAAAGGATAGGACAATTTTGTAGACGTATTGAATGAACCTCAACCCACCGAAATCTTTCGAAAATCAGCCTGCTTTACTAATATATTTATTTCGTTGTTCTGTGGGTCTTTCAAATCCCAATTTTTTAATTATATTTTCATCATTTCACAAAATCTAATTGAAACTCAAGTCGACCAAATTTCTTGTCGATAGTCATAAGGCTTTGGCATATCGACCAACGACACTCCCCATAAAGACTTTCCTAAATCGATGTTGAGAACCCGCCTTAGGGAATTTGCCCAACAGGATATGTCCCTCACAACCTTATCGCCTCGCCTTAACTATCCACATACATCCTTCCTATGTATGCCTTAACTTAACCTACTGTGCTACACATTTACTGTATTCATTCATATACCCATTTTTATGTTTAATTCTTAAGTAAATAGAAGAAGAAAAAACAACGTAGAAAAGGTTTTTTATTCTTCCTTCCTCTCATACCTACACAAGCATTATCGCATCCTTTTATTCGTTCAGTCATTCAATTCATTCAGTCTTTCATTCATGGGGGATAGTAAACAGGTATGAGTGTCAGCCAGAGTAGGAGTATGTGAGTGTGTGTGTTGGTAAGACCTCTCTCACACAGACATATCAACAACCATATGTTAAAAGGATACAATGTCATTCGCCTCCTTGCGTCTCACTTAGACGATGCGTCGTCTTCGCCATGGAGCTGAGGAATTCTTTACAGATTATTTTGCCAGGATGTTGTTGGAGGCGCACTCACACACACACTCGCCCAGAGAAACATATAAAAGGACTTTTAGTATATAATGCGATTTGTACGTGTTTAACCTACATTCAGCCTCATGTTGCCAGTGCCGCTGTCACTGCCGTGGCCGTATCCTTTAGATATTCTACAATATTTTCCTCTTTTTTATAGATTATTTTCGCTTTTTCTTCTCTTCTCCTCTCTACTTTGTTAAATAAAATAAAAACGAAAGGCTGTGTGAGGCAGGCAGGGCAAGGCGAGGCAACACAGAGAAATGCAAAAGTTATCATAAAATCTTATTGTAGGTATGAAAGTACGAAAGTAGTACCATATGGCCACTTAAGGAGATTCGCTTTTACCTTTCTCTCTTGGCAGTTTATACATGTTGATGTCTCCGTGTTATGGCCGCCACCCACCACCCACCACTGCCTTAAGAAGATTCCGTTTGGGTTATTTGCCACTGTTGTTAAGCTAAAGTCCGGATTATAAAAATTGTTTTTAAAGTGAAAGTTAAGTGATAAAATGGGATCACTTAACCACCTGATTTTGGTGGATTTTCATATGGCCATGGCCATAGAGTTGCCAGCACTTCAGTGGGGGCCGGTACTTTAATTGAATGTTTAGATATTTTTTTTTGCCAAAGGATTGCCCATTTAAAAATGCGATAATCGAAAGAAAAGTTGGCCCATTTTAAACTATTGTGGGCACATTGACCCAAAGATTGGGGAAAAAGGTCAAAACGCAACAACTATTGATGGCTATGGCAAATGGAAGGCGTACATAAGAGATTGCTGATTATAAGCCCTATGCACAAGGGTTTAGTTCTTTTAAGGGGTAATAATTATACTAGTTTTCAAAAGCAAATGTGTCCGAAAATTGAAAATATATTTTTATTGATCAGTATAGGAGGCCATACTTTAAAATCTAAATAATATGGATATATTTTGTCTACTCCCTACCATGGGATGAATGGTATATTTATTTAGACATTCTGTTGACAGCACCTGGAGATATTCACGGCGGACCCCATAAAGTATATTCATGTGGGTCATAGTAAAATTCTAAGATCATATCTCTGTTGATACCAGGCCAGTTTCCCAGCGAAAGGAGCTAAAACATTAAAATTGCCCAAGACAATGTCTAATAGTTGAGATTAGTTGAGAATGAAAATGGAATCGTCATAGGAAAGTTATGATCCTTACATTTTAAGTTTAGGATGTGTTCAGCAATATTACCTAAACACTACGAAGAATATTATCCTTACGCTTTCAGTATAGGATATGTTCAGAAATATTACCTAAAACACTACGAGGAATATTTTTGTGGAACATTCTAACCCTCTAGCTTCTCAATATAGGGCTCGTTTTGGTAACTTTTGTACAAAAGTGTAAAAACACCCATAAATCAGGGTTTTATGGAGTCAAAATGTTCGACATAGGAAACCTTGTGATCATTACATTTTAAGTATACAATATGTTCAGCAATATTACTCAAAACTATGATAGGAACATTTTCGTGGAACACCTTAACCTTCTAGCTCCTCAACGGAGGGATCTTTTAGGTACCTTTTTAGCAACAGTGTGAAAAAACACCCCTAAAACAGGGGTTTAAGGGTCAAAATGTTAAAGAAAAATATTTGCCATAAAATTCTACTATAAGTCTTTGAATACAACAAAACTCAAAAATCAACTTAAACGCTAGAAATAATTAACAAGTAAGGAAAGGCTAAAGTCGGGCGGGGCCGACTATATAATACCCTACACCACTCCCTGCGTATGTACCTCGCTTTGATTACTAAACCCATTTATTTCATGGGAGCAATTTTATGTAGTTCATATAAATTATACTTTAAATTCATCTTTAGTCATATTTAATGAATATGGTTAATAATATGGTAATTGATCCAATTATCCGACAGACAAATACAAATTATACAGTAGTAATAGGATGAATAGGACCGACATTTCAAAAGGGGGCCTGTAACTACATTTTGGGCCTGGTCCAAAACATGGGCCTATATATTTCTCATTCACGGTAGGTATTCCTGGTTGAAAAATACCATGATCAGCAAAATTTGATGATTGGTGAAATATAATATGTAAAGTTTGGTCAAAATCGGTTAAACATTCTGGAGCAACATTTGTATGAGGGCGATATCTAAATCTGAACCGATGTTACCCACTTTCACCATAGGTTGGATTATAATATGTTGTGCCAATTTTAAAGAAAAACGGGTACAGTATGTGGATTTTAGAGCGGAAAAAGTCAAATCGGGAGCGACATTTGAATGTGGGCTATATCTAAATCTGTACCGATCTTACCCAGTTTCAGCATAGGTGTTTCTAGTTCGATTATAAAATGCTGTGCCAAATTTAAAGAAAATCGGGTGCAAGATGTGGTTTCTAGAGCGGAGGGAGTGACATTTGTATGGGGGCTATATCTAAATCTGAACCGATCTTACCCAGATTCAGCATAGGTGTTTCTAGTTCGATTATAAAATGCTGTGCCAAATTTAAAGAAAATCGGGTGCAAGATGTGGTTTCTAGAGCGGAGGGAGTGACATTTGTATGGGGGCTATATCTAAATCTGAACCGATCTTACCCAGTTTCAGCATAGGTGTTTCTAGTTCGATTATAAAATGCTGTGCCAAATTTAAAGAAAATTGGGTGCAATATGTGGTTTCTAAAGCGGAAAAGGTGAAATCGGGAGCGACATTTGTATTGGGGCTATATCTAAATCTGAACCGATCTTACCCAATTTTTGCATACGTGTTTCTAGTTGGATTATAAGATGTTCTGCCAAATTTAAAGAAAATCGGGTACAATATGTGGTTTCTAGAGCGGAAAATGTCAAATCGGGAGCGACATTTGTATGGGGCTATATCTAAATCTGAACCGATCTTACCCAATTTTTGCATAGGTGTTTCTAGTTGGATTATAAGATGTTGTGCAAATTTTAAAGAAAATCGGGTACAATATGTGGTTTCTAAAGCGGAAAATGTCAAATCGGGAGCGACATTTGTATGGGAGCTATATCTAAATCTGAACCGATCTTACCCAATTTTTACATAGGTGTTTCTAGTTGGATTATAAGATGTTGTGCAAATTTTAAAGAAAATCGGGTACAATATGTGGTTTCTAAAGCGGAAAATGTCAAATCGGGAGCGACATTTGTATGGGGCTATATCTATCTATATCTAATTCTGAACCGATCTTACCCAATTTTTGCATACGTGTTTCTAGTTGGATTATAAGATGTTGTGCAAATTTTAAAGAAAATCGGGTACAATATGTGGTTTCTAAAGCGGAAAATGTCAAATCGGGAGCGACATTTGTATGGGGCTATATCTAAATCTGAACCGATCTTACCCAATTTTTGCATACGTGTTTCTAGTTGGATTATAAGATGTTGTGCAAATTTTAAAGAAAATCGGGTACAATATGTGGTTTCTAAAGCGGAAAATGTCAAATCGGGAGCGACATTTGTATGGGGGCTATATCTAAATCTGAACCGATCTTACCCAATTTTTGCATACGTGTTTCTAGTTGGATTATAAGATGTTCTGCAAAATTTAAAGAAAATCGGGTACAATATGTCGTTTCTAGAGCGGAAAATGTCAAATCGGGAGCGACTTTTGTATGGGGGCTATATCTAAATCTGAACCGATCTCACCCAATTTTTGAATACGTGTTTCTAGTTGGATTATAAGATGTTCTGCCAAATTTAAAGAAAATCGGGTACAATATGTGGTTTCTAAAGCGGAAAAAGTGAAATAGGGAGCGACATTTGTATGGGGGCTATATCTAAATCTGAACCGATTTCCTCCAAATTCAATACCGATGGTCCTTGGCCAGAAAAAATAACTTCTGCCAAGTTTCATGACAATCGGACAACAATTGCGACCTGTAGAGTGCGAACAAGCTTAGATGGACAGCAGACGGACGGACGGACGGACAGACAGACATCGTTAAATCGACTCAGTTAGTGATTCTAAGCCGATCGGTATACTTAAAGGTGGGTCTAGCTCGATTATTTCTTGGTGTTACAAACATTTGGCGCGAAACTAACTTATAATACCCTAGACCACGAAGTGGTGTAGGGTATAAAAACTTAAATTTCATTTTAGGGTTAATTTCGTACTATTTACGAATTGGTGCTAAAATGACCCCCAAAATGCATTTTAGGGAGGTGGTGTGTATGGAAAAAATATTCTACATCATATTTCACTATAAGTCAACGAACAAAAGAAAGCTGTAGATAAAATATATATAAGTAAAATATCAGTAGCAATTTGGGTATTTAAACATGAAATTATTTAACCAAAATTTTCTTTTAGAATTTTGGTAATTTTTTTTACTGATATGAGGCAGTTTCAATATTTCCATATATATAGATTGATACTGAGACAGTTTAAATTGCTCCGAAGATAAGTTTCTACAATCCTCACAGCGGGCAAAAAAAAAGAAAATTAATATTTTATCTTTTTCTTTTAAGGCGAAGAATGCCTAAAATATCTAGAGTATTTTTTATATTCCAGGAAAACAATTCGCCACTTGAAAAGACCTTTGACATGGTCGAAATCATGATAGTGGTAGTCTGCAGCCAAGTAATAAATGTCACCAAGCCATTTGTAAATAAATTTGCATTCTATTAAATATAGAAGCAAAATGGTCTTGAGCCAGGACAATATCCCAGTTCAAATCAAATATTGATTACAGACCAAAAAAATACAAACGAAAAAAAATATTTTTTATTATTTTTAAAAATAGTTTATACGTCTACACGTTATCATTGTCCATCATCACATTTTCTCCCACACAGCTCTAATATCTAAAACAAATTATTCCTAAATTGCATAACAATCTAAGTTTCCATTAAATAAACCGCACAACCGAGGAACACAAATGTTTTCCAACAACGTAATCCTTAAAGTTGGTCACTAAATAAACAAAAACTTTGGAATTGCCACAAAGAATCATAACTAAGAGTTTGTGCACAAAGTTTTTAAGAATGACTTGAATGCATATATTAGGGTGTAGCGAGGAATATTATTTTTTTTTTGCTCCAAACGATAGAAGCGAATATCAGATAGATTTATCTTTCCTTGATGTAGTTTTTCACAAATCTAGGCAAAAACAAATTCACACACCTTCTAAGCGGAATTAAACGATTTTTCTCACTGAAAGTCCACCAACTGTTGTCTTTTTTGCTGCTACGAATTAAGTTTCAAAACTGCAATGAAACATTAGGTATGTATCTCTTTAAGTCAGGATAACTAAGGTACGATAACAAAAACATAAATAAAATGTTAATTTTTCACTCAATGAAAAAATTATCGCCAACAACAATAGAATGGTGAAAAATAAAATTATATTAAAATTGTTCGACTCAGCCTGGCTAAATCAAAATAAAATTATTTTTTGAAAATTTGATTTAATACAATCATATCGTAGTTCGCGACAATATGTAAAAGTATTTTGTATTTCGAGTAAAAAAATAACTCCTATAAACTTTTTTGTTTCATTACCCAGCCTTAAAGAAAAACAGTCTTATTATAAATACAATAAATTCTTACAATAAATTCTTTTGCTGTCACGATAATTATTCGATATAAATGCGTTTACACTTCTTCTGGTCCTGCGAAGTCATGTTAAAGAAGAAAAATAGTGCACCAGATCTAAGAGATCTAGTTAAGCCAATGGCAATATACTCAAATGGATTTTCTATAAGATTTCCTACAAATTATCCAGAAACAAAACATTCTTATATGGAGTGTTCAATACGTTGTCCTCAGTGGAAACTATTTTTAACCAGAAAATGCTATTTTTTATTTTTTCTATAGACATTATTTGTACTCGATAGACTTTATTCTGATGTCGTCTCTGTAGTCTCCGGTTTTGGATGTCGGTGAATTGGTTTTGGATAATTAGGGCCCACAATTTCACATCAAGAAATTTGAAGCTCTTAAAATTGCAAAAAAAACACTTGTACAATATTTCCTTGTGCGATATCTTGTGATTGGAAAAAAATAATATCAATATATCTTACTTATCAGCTTTGAAATCTACTCCCGAAAATATATGCTTTCGATAGCCTCAAACTGCACGTTATGGAATATACTATCTAGAAAACTTTGTGTATCTTGTTCAAAAATCTCGGCAAAGCCTTCTGAAGAATGACGATAATGGTCATAAATATTGGTAGAGGTAGTGTGCTGCCATGTAATAAATTTCACAATGCCATTTGTAAAAAATGTCTTGATTCTGGATAATGTTTATATTAATATTTCTGTAGAAAAATTTAGATAAACTAGAAAAACAGTTAGGCTTTTAGAGAAACCAGAATTCTCAATTAATCGTCTTCCAGATTTACTCAATTACTAAAATCACTCGAGAATTATTTAATTCATTAATAATAATCCAAGCGTACATGTTATATATTTGTGATGATTTTAAGTTAAATTAATTACACTGTCCAACAGCTTTTTTTAACAGAGTAGCTACTTTCTATCATATAAAATATGTTTTTTTTTTGTCATGTGATTGCAGAGTAAATACGTAATATTTGTGACAAAATAATTTCAGAAACCGAGATGTAGAATGTTGAAATAAATGCAATTGCAACCGCGAGGTTTGTACTTACAACATGTATGTATGTTACAAGTGACATGGGGTCTTACTTAATACACGTGCAAAAAATCTGCCTGATAAAAAATCAGCCTTGTTTTTGATTTTCTAGAAAAAGGATCAACTGGACCCATAAAAAGAGGAGCTAGAGGTTTAAGAAGTTCCACAAAAATGTTCCTCATAATATTCCACTATATAGTTCTGACAATAAGAATTCACCCACCCAGACATTAATTTACAACATTTTTCACATTTAATATAATGCTCCCTCCCTTCTACCAAAAAAATAAAATTTTGACCCACTGTAAAAAGAAACCCAGACCAGCTGGATTATAAGTTTATTCTGCAAAAATGGTCTACTCAATATGCCCTTTCAGAATTATAAGGTCTCTACTCTGTTCCAAAAATGCTGTTGGACAGTGTAATGATACATTTTCCAGCAACTCTAGCAGGAGTTGTCCTAATGCAATTGACGTACGTACTGTAATTCTTATGTTCAATATATTTCGATCAAGTCAAGTCAATCAAACATTATTTCATCTAAAAATAAAAAAATCGCTTAATTTCTTATTTTTACTGCAATCACGAGGGTAACTATTCGTATTAATATTGACGTATACAGTTAAAGACTAAAGTTTAAATACACTTTTCAAATCTGGAGTATAAGTACAGAAAATTAAATATTCTCTTCTAATTTTGCAGCCAGTTTTATTATATTTCATAAATAATCAAAAACATGAACTTTTTACTGAAGAATTCAAATTCTATATATTTGGAAGCGATTGATGTGCACAAGTCTGGGGCAAATCTAATCCAAATTTTAAGGGGTGTAAACATTAGTAACTGACTGTATATCGTGCTGTGTTGGATGACAGCGCTTTTTTTATAGGAATCTGGAGTCTCTGTAATAGCATCCAGCCAACCCTGAATCATGTGCCTAATGTATAATATTAATTTTTATTATTAATGTTAAATGATTTATTATAATTTCTTTTCAACGATATTTCTTGTTGACGACATTTTCCTTTTTCCAATCTTTATTATAATATTTATTATCTGATATATTCAAAACGGTTCCTTAAGGTCGTTACAGTGAGTGCGGCCATGAAAACAAAACTTCTAACATACAGATATCAAGTGTTTTGTTGCTAAACACCTTCTGAAGGTGGTCTTTACCGATCAAAATTCATGATAAAGGTAATAAATGTAACCACGACAATTGTAAACAATTTTGAGTTCAAATCAAATACTAAATATTTTTCGCAGTACTTCTAAAAAAAACTAAAAAAATATTTTAAGAAATCCCCACGAAAATCCTCTGTTCCCATATCTCACCAGCTAAGTGAAGCCATTGGCGATTTCAATATTTTATATCCAAAAAATTTTAACTCTACATAGTATCGAGTTATCGAATAATATACTTAATCGAATATATTGCACAAATTATTCGTTATACCATAATCATGATTTTTTCATTATTCGTACAAATATTAAAAAAAAAAACAAATTATTGGAATTATCGAATAATCAGTGAGAATTTCGGGTGTATATAATACGCATATGTGTCATTTAGTATGATAGTGGTCTAAGTCACACTTTATTCGTTTTGAGATATGCAATGGTTTATGTTTGAGTCAATTGAAAAATATTTTTCCACCGAAGCACAATTTTTTTCTTAGAATATCCTACTACTATATCGACAATATATGCCGACAACGTTGGTACCTCTAAGGGAACCAATACTTTCAGAGGCTGTACTGACTCAGACCACTTTCGTTCTTCTCAAAATTGAAAAATTTAAACAAAAAATATTTTAATTTAATTCGCAAAAGTGATATATAATAAACCATATATATATATATATTTACAGAAACGTTATATTGAAATTATTATTAAATCACTTAAAGAAATACCGAATCGAAGTCTTGAATTCGAATGTATTATTTACATTCCAAACACATGTATGTGCATTCAAAGCGTGTTTTCGATTACCCCTGAAACGTCCCTCCACAATCAATTTTAGTTTCCTTATCCAAAAAACCCTTTTGAAAATAAAACTTACCTATTGTTTTAGTCCATTGCGCTGTGGGTCGCCAATCCGGATAGTGTTTGGGAAACAAATCCCTAGTCCAATAGGTGTGCAGCACCACTTTGTACACCGCCAAGCGGTCCAAAGTACAATCGCTGACCGGAGCGGTTTGTGTGGGCGCCGCCGAAGCTGTGGTGCCCTGCGACACATACGCCTGCGAATCGCGGCTATTCGTGGTATAATAGACATTGCGATTATTCGCTGCCGATTGATAGTACGTCGTCGTCGTTTTATCCATTTCCCGTTGCGTTTGATTCAAAGGTATTTGATTTTCAATCGTATAGGAATAAATGGAGGGACTCGACACATAGCCGCTGGAGCTGAAGTAGGGAGAGTTGTCGACAATGCCGGCGGCCGGCGAGGGAGCCGCCGTCACCAGGCAAGGCAAAAGGGTGGTGGTGATTAGGAGGAGGAGGAGTAGAACGTTAGTGGCAAACATCTTGAGGGAGGGGGGTTTTTTCATTGCCACGCAATCGAGCAGGTTGTTGTGAAAAAGGGCGGGTGAATGATTTGGCGTTGCTTGTGAATTTTTCTGGTGATTTTTGTTCACCTTTAACCTTACGGAGGTTGGTTGGTTGGTTGCTTGTTGTTTCTGTTTGATTTTTTCACGTTCACGTTATTTATTTTTATCCTTGGGGATGATATTTTCCGGTTGCTTGTTTCTCTGCTCACCACACTTTGCACTCGTTTCACTTTTCACTTTTACGTTAACGTTTTGTTTGTGTGTGTGTTTTACGCGTTTGTTGTTGTTTCGTTTTACATTTGTTTTACATCTTCTTCCTCCGTTTTTTTTGTGTGAGTTTCGTGCGAATTTAAATGTCACTTTTTCGTGTAAATTTTGCCCGCTGCTCAAGCTACGTGTGCTCCCGGTTTCTCCACGCACCCGTAATGGCAGACATTAACCGTTGTTGTTGCTGTTGTTTTTGTTACTTTTATGGTTTGTCTTATCCCGTTGTATTTTTTGTTTAATTTTGTTGCTCTTTTTTTCCTTGTGTAACGATGTACCACAGAGGTGTTTTGTTTGGCGGCGATAAGCGGCGTTTCGTTTGCGATTTCAATTAAGATCAGAGACACTTGATTGGCGTTGCCGTTGTCGCTGGCGCTGTTGCTGTAATTGAAATAATCCAGTGTTGGCGTGTTTGCCTCCAATAATCGTAAATGTTGTGTGGCTTTTGCTGGTTATCTATCTATCACTCACGATTTGTTGCTCTTAAATTTCTTTTCTTCTTTTTTGTTGTGGTTGTTGTTGTTCTGTCAAAATTTCTTTTGACTCGTTTTCGTTTTTTTATTTTTTCAAAATATTTTTCGCTTTTAAACACAATAACATCCGTTTCCAGACCGTCCGCATCCGTTAAAGTTTCGTTTCATACTGAACTCTGTGTATTTTCTTCTTGGACTATTTTCCCCCAAAAGCCAGCCAACTAACCGAGTGTGTGTGTGCGGTCGTGTGCTTGTGTGTGGGGTCGTGTGTGTGCGGCGTGCTTACACTCGCCCAGTGTGCCGTTGGATGGGGCCAACTTCGTCAGTCTTATGTTTCAATTTCATATTCGAAAGAAATTTCCTCTCACTCTCTCTCTCTGGCTCTCTGGGTAGTGCAAAAATTCTCTTGCTTGTGTGTTTACAAATATCCCTCACTCGCACAAATTACAGGGAAATTGTTCTTACACTCGGTAGTTGTTTATTAATGAAGAGTGTTTAAGTGTGTGTGTGTGTGAGTTCGTGTGTTTGTTGCTGTATTTCTTTCATTTCCTCCCGGTGTTTGCTCCCTTTTGGACAACGGTGTGTGTGTTGTAGCTCTGACAGCCTGTTGCCGTGTTTCTCGTTGTTTTGTTGATGTTGTAGTTGTTGCTTATGCGTTGTTGTTGTCGTCGTTGTTTTTGCTTTTGTTTGTATGTCTGTATGTATGTTCGCAAAAGGGTAATTACATTATGAATATTTGATTTTGTTATTATAAACTGTCATCATTAGGGTTTTTACAGATTAGGCCCTATTCCTCTGTTTCTCCCTTTGACTACGCAGCCCAGTCCAGCCATTCCTGTGGCGAAACAGGTGGGCGCATAAAGTAAATATTTTTTTCAATAGGTCAGAGTGCAACTACTGTAAAGTAAATGTATTTTTAGAGCCTACATAAAAGGAGGCCGGTATATTGATTATATCATTCCGTTTGTAACTCTATTTAAACTGGTTGACATTTTGATGACTATAGGTTATGCTTTGGCGAACACGCAATTTTTTCACATCCGCGATGACCAAATTCTGGACACTGTAACTCGAAACCTATGGGCACTAGATGAGATGACAAATTTAGGGATCCTGTAACTCAAAACCTATAAATAGGCCAGGTAATATCGAAAACAACTCATCTATGTCTGGGAAAATTTTAATGGAATTAATTATTAAATTATTTATTATTAAATTATTTATTAATTGTCTGAATAAAACTGGGATGTTGAAAATGTTTTGGGATGCATGAAAAGAAAATGCACCCCAAATTTAAAAAAAGAATCAAATGGAGTATATTTTTGTAATGAAAATGGACCCCGGGAAAAATAAATTAAATATAATTCAATTTATTTGACACTATTTCAAGTATCATGCTAAAAGCTGCATTGAGACTTTGGGGTTACCCACCCTGGCAGACAAAATCAAACATAAAAAAGCGTTAAGTTCGGCCGGGCTGAACCCTCCTCCATGGCTTGCAGTCCACAGAAGCTGCAATTTTCGTAGAAGTGCAGTAACATTACACGAAAATGTCAATTTTTAATATAGCCAAACTAAAACAAATAAAAATATTGAAAAAATAATTTTATAAACAAACAAGTTTGGTGCAAGTAAAGTTGCGTGTTTAATTCATTTCGGTTGCAAGTAGAGCAGAAAGGCGCGAAAAATAAATATCAATATATATAAATTAGAACTATAATAAAAATAGTTTAAGTGTACGACATCCCCCGGGTTGACGCAACAACGGCAGGAATTCCCGGAACATTTTTTCTTGGGATTTCTTGTGGGCATCGGAGTGGAGGCGTAATATTCAACTTCCCCACATACCCACAAATCCGCCTACACGCATACAAACTTCTATGAAATCAACCCCAATAAATAGCAAAAAGGTATGTTTAATCTATAAGATTAGCCTCGAGCAAAAACGCCAATTATAACCTGAAATGAAAGAGAGATTGTATAATTAGCTCGTGCGTGTTGTCTTGTATAAGTTGTTCTGTCTCTAAAATTAAGAAGAAGAAAAATAAAAAAATTGTTAAAATTAGAAAACGAATCTAAAAAAATTAAAGGAAACCCTGAAATAAAACGTTTAGAAAATTAGTAAAATTAAAAGAAAAATCTGAATAAAAAGAATAAGAAAATTGTTAAAATTAAATACGAAAACCTGAAAAGAAATTAAATACGAAAACCTGAAACGAAATTAAATACGAAAACCTGAAACGAAATTAAATATGAAAATCTGAAAAGAAAAAGAATATAAAAAAACCTGAAAATAATTGTTAAGAAAAAGAAGAATAAAGTAAAAAATTTAATAATATTATTATCACTTGCAAAAAAGTCTATATATATATATTTAAAATTTAAATATTCTAAATAAATATTCCTTTGAAATATATTTAAATAATTTCAATTTTGCAAATTCAGCTACAAAAAAAAATAATAAAAATAATAAAAAAATTAGAAATTTAAGAGATTTTGTAGAACTTAAGAAAATAAATTGTTAGAAGAGGTTATTTAATAATAGAGATTTTTTTGAAATAAATTAAAAATTTTATCTATTTATTTAATTTGGATTAATAATTTAATTTAAATTACGAAGTTAAGAAAATAATTAAATATATAAATACATTAAAAAAACTAAAATCTTTAAATTAAATAATTTTTCTTTTAATAATTTAAGTGTAAATAGGACCTAAGAAAAAATTTGTATTAAAGTTAAAAAAATATATATTATTATTATTATTAAGAAATTTTATAAATATTAGTGTAAATAAATAATGTGAATTGTCTTCTGAATTGTATAATGTGTAAATTTAGTTAAAAACGAGTTGAATATGGTGGTAGTGTTTGGGGCATTTTTACACAACTGATGAATGAAAATGCCATGGAAGGCTAATTATAGCACTTATGGGGAGGGCAGCTCAGCAGAACAACGACATTTCGTTTCTGCACAATGGGAAAATGTGTAAAGAGATGTCATTTTGTTGTTTCTCGTTGTAGGCGTTCCTTCCTTATCCTATCTTTTTTCCTATATTCCTATTCCCTAATCTTTCCTATATTCCTATTCCCTAATCCATATGTTTTTCCTTTAGTGTTAGTGTCAATTGTTTCTTTAAAAAAGGCACGGAAGATTAAAATTGGATAACCGAACGGAAAAGAATCCCCCCATCCGATGAGCTCTAGCCCGGTAAAGACTAGCGTGCCATTTCCGTTCCATCACCAATAGGATATCACAATTTTTGGCATTTTTGGAAAAAATACTTTTATATTATGTCTCTACGCAGTTAGAGGGATGTGCACACCGAATTTCGTGTTTCTAGCTGTTGTCGTTTGATAGGTACCATTTTTAGCCCATTTTGTCCCATATCACCCCCTACGAATAAGAATCACTTTACACTCTTTATTATAGGGGGAATGCACACACCCAATATCAAGTAAGTACAAGCAGACATATTAAAAAAATTGCTTAAATACTCTAAAACATTAGGGGTTATTATGGGTATTTTTAGTCCTTGTGAGGGAACATTTTTCCCCTTTGGGCCGATTTCGCCCAGTTGCAATCCCAACGGATCTACGACTAGAAGACACAATTATGGAAATTTTGGACGTTCTAGCTCCTTTCGTTTAGATGCTAGCGTGCTTAAAACAGACGGACGGACATGTCTAGATCGTCTTAGAATTTTATGACGATATAGGGTCTCAGGTCGATATTTCAAGGTGTTGCAAACGGAATGACAAAGTTAGTATACCCCCATCCTGGAGGTGGGGGTATAAAAAATACTTTAATTCTTTCTAAGGAGTGTGCCATTTATATGGAGTTAATGAAAGTGATACCAGAAGAGGCGTGTCAATTTCTTTATATCAGTTTGGAGAAATACCAGAAAGACAGACGGACGGACATGGCTCAACAACGACCTTTAAAGTCATGAAAATGATTTTGACCAAAAATAAATAATGTCTCTAATAACTCCTACGATGTTTTTCACGTATCGTCTGTCCCCAAAGATATAACCCTCTTATCTTGTAGAGCATTACATTACATTACAGCATTTTTCAAGATGACACAGTTTCTATAATATATACATAAAGGGTGATTTTTTAAGACTTGATAACTTTTTTTAAAAAAAAACGCATAAAATTTGCAAAATCTCATCGGTTCTTTATTTGAAACGTTAGATTGGTCCATGACATTTACTTTTTGAAGATAATTTCATTTAAATGTTGACCGCGGCTGCGCCTCAAGTGGTCCATCCGCTTAGTCAAATTTTGGCATTTCCACGTTTTTGAGTAACAGATGCCCAATTGCTGCGAACGGCGACGAATCGATAATTGATGGTAATCATTAACATTGGCCGATACAGCTGCGATATTTTCTTCAGTTCGTACTCTACGTAAGCGTCTTGGTGGTTTAATGTCCAACAATGTAAATTTGGTGCGAAATTTAGTCACAATAGCCCGAATAGCCGCTTCAGTGGGTCGATTAAACTGACCATAAAATGGAAGCGTGCGATGAACTTTCTTAACAGAGCACGCATTTTGATAATAAAATTCAATGATTTGCAAGCGTTGCTCGTTAGTAAGTCTATTCATGATGAAATGTCAAAGCATACTGAGCATCTTTCTCTTTGACACCATGTCTGAAATCCCACGTGATCTGTCAAATACTAATGCATGAAAATCCTAACCTCAAAAAAATCACTCTATATATTCATTAGCAAATAAAACTAATTATTTCTATAATATACTCCGCATTTATTTATTATTTACTCGAATTGTAATAAATTGATCTCAATCTCAAAACACACTGCACTACAAATTACTAAACAAATCCAAATATCAAAAGTATTTGCATTACGAAGTACACACACATGCACAATTAATATTTAATAAATAGTTATAATTGCATAGCAAGCTGGTGATAAAGTACCAGCAATCTAATTACAAACAATAAAAGCATAAGCTGATTTCAGAGTGTTACATTAACTAAATATAAGTGCAGTTACATTAGAGGGGGTTGAAATTCTCAAAATTTACTCTACTGCAATTATTAAAGCGATTGCAGTCGAAATGAAAAATATTTAAGAGAAATAATTAAAAAAATAATTAATAATTTAATATTTAACTGGATGTTCGGATTAAAAATAATTTTTGGATTTTTTAAGGTGTTGTGCCAAAATATTCCAGTTGCAAATAGGCTGCTAGACTTTCGATGTTTCATTTTCATGTTTTTAACATGGCATTGAGTGATTTTATAATTTTTGTTTTTCCATTTTATCAGCAATTTTCAATTTTCAAACTATTCAAACAGTTTTATATTCTTTTTCCATTTCGAAATTACCCCCACCCATATCATTGTCGTAACATCAACAATTGCCTTGTATCAATAAATTCAAGTGATTTTTACAATTTTCACTTTATGGAGACATTAAAGAAATTCCGTTTTGATTGACCGTCCGACCACAAGATACATACAACAGATAAACAACACTAAATAAATAAATAAATAAATAAGAATGTAAGCAAATAGATAAATAAATAAATGTATACTAATGAACCAATGAAAAAATAAATGAACGCCTGAACGAACGATGAGTGGACGGACGAATGTGTCAATACAAACATGAATACATACATATTATCATCGTATATTTATGAGATAGCAGTGTAAATATATATTTAAACAAATAACATACAAACTACTTACGAGTACATACTTGTCTTGGACAAACAAGACAAGAAAGAATGTAAAGAAGCAAAAGAATAAAAAATACATATGGGTGGCAGAAAGAAAATAAAGAATGAAATTTTTATTTACCATATACAAAATCGACGGCTGAAAATTAAATTTAAAGGCAGGTCTAAGGACGAAAGACTACACCAGCTGAATCGATTTATCGATGTCTGTCTGTCCGTTCGTCTGCTGTCCATCTACAGGTTTTCGCACTCTACAGGTCGCAATTGTTTTCCGATTGTCGTGAAATTTGGCAGCAGTTACTTTTTTTGTCCAAGGACGATTGGTATTGAATTTGGAAAAAATCGGTTCAGATTTAGATAAGCCCCCATACAAATATCCCTATAATTTACACTATTACTGCTCTAGAATACACATTTCACATGCGATCATGACCAAATTTTCAGAATATATGAACTAGAAATAGCTCACGGGAAAGTGGACCACATAGGTCCATGTTTTGATATAGCCCCCATACAAATGTACCACCTTTACACTATTACTGCTCTAAAATGCACATTTTAAATAGGATCTTGATCAATTTTTCCACACAATGTTATATTTGTACTAGAAACAAGTATTTTGAAAGCCAGCTATATAGGTCCATGTTTTGGTATAGCCCCCATACAAATGGGCCCCCAGTTTACACTATTATCGCTCTAGAACTCACATCTTGCATTGGATCTTGATAAAATTTTGCAGATCATATTATATTTCAATAAATAATACCTACTCTGAACGTGATCTATAAAGGCCCACTTTTTAATGTAGCGCCCTTACAAATGGGCTCCCATTTTAATTATTACCTCTCTAGGGCCAACATTTTACATCGGAAGTTTTTCAAATTTTGCAAATTATATTTTATTACATATTATACTACAACTATAACTAAGATTACATACTATGAAAGTCAAAAATATGGGTCCATATTTTGGTATAACCCCTATACAAATTACATTCTACTCTATTACACCGTGCATTTGATCTCATTATAATTTTGCATATCATGTCATATTTCAACTAAGAATACCTACTTTTAAAGTGATCTATATGAAACCACTTTTTAATGTAGCGCCCTTAAAAATTGCCTCATTTTAATTTTAACCCCTAAAGGACGCAAATTTTACATCGGATTTTTTTTTTAAAGTTTGCAGATTATATTATATTTCAACTAAGAATATATACTATGAAAGTCAAATCAAAGTGTCCATACTTTGGAATAACCCAAATCCAACCCATTCTACTCTATTACAACTCTTGAAACTACGTCTTACATCGGATCTTGATATATTTCAACTAGGAATATCTACCGTGAATGAGAAATATATAGACCCATGTTTTGGACCAGGCCCCAAGTGTATAATTTATATGAACTACATAAAATTGATCCCATGGTTTAGTAATAAAAGCGAGGTATATACGCAGGGATTGGTGTAGGGTACTATATAGTCGGCCCCGCCCGACTTTAGCCTTTCCTTAATTGTTTTAAATAAGTATGTGACATTTATTTAGATCGTCTGTAGGCAGAGTATTCGAATTCCTTTCTCTACCAATACCCGGTGGAATGTATTTTATCATTCAAAACTCGAAAAAGATATTAAAAAATATTTTTATAGATATTTTTTTAGGATTTTACTAAAATTCCAATTTTCGTCGCAGTTATCATTAGTATCAAAAATCTACTTTATATGCCCTTCACGTAAAAGTAATGGTTTTGATACTGTTTCTATCAAAAAAATAGATAAATTTATTTTTTTAATGGAAAACATCGTTTTTTGATTCTATGACTTTTTTAATAGCTAGAATATAGAGACAATTAAAAAACACTTGTAAAGAGTGATTTTTTTGAGGTTAGGATTTTCATGCATTAGTATTTGACAGATCACGTGGGATTTCAGACATGGTGTCAAAGAGAAAGATGCTCAGTATGCTTTGACATTTCATCATGAATAGACTTACTAACGAGCAACGCTTGCAAATCATTGAATTTTATTATCAAAATGCGTGCTCTGTTAAGAAAGTTCAGAAAGAAAGAAATTGTGTTCAGCGACGAAGCTCATTTTTGGCTCAATGGGTACGTAAATAGGCAGAATTGTCGATTTTGGAGTGAATATCAGCCAGAAGCATTGCAAGAGCTACCAATGCATCCAGAAAAAGTCACAGTTTGGTGCGGTTTATGGGCTGGTGGCATCATTGGACCGTACTTCTTCAAAGATGATGCGAATCGTAACGTAACTGTGAATGGTGAGCGCTACCGTGAGATGATATCCAACTTTTTTTTGCCCAAAATGGAAGAACTGAACTTGGTTGACATGTGGTTTCAACAAGATGGCGCTACATGCCACACAGCTCGCGATTCTATGGCCATTTTGAGGGAAAACTTCGGAGAACAATTCATCTCAAGAAATGGACCGGTAAGTTGGCCACCAAGATCATGCGATTTGACGCCTTTAGACTATTTTTTGTGGGGCTACGTCAAGTCTAAAGTCTACAGAAATAAGCCAGCAACTATTCCAGCTTTGGAAGACAACATTTCCGAAGAAATTCGGGCTATTCCGGCCGAAATGCTCGAAAAAGTTGCCCAAAATTGGACTTTCCGAATGGACCACCTAAGACGCAGCCGCGGTCAACATTTAAATGAAATTATCTTCAAAAAGTAAATGTCATGGACCAATCTAACGTTTCAAATAAAGAACCGATGAGATTTTGCAAATTTTATGCGTTTTTTTTTTAAAAAAAGTTATCAAGCTCTTAAAAAATCACCCTTTAGATGTTGTGATACTTCTTATAAAGGGTGATTTTTTAAGACTTGATAACTTTTTTTTAAAAAAAACGCATAAAATTTGCAAAATTTCAATGATTTGCAAGCGTTGCTCGTTAGTAAGTCTATTCATGATGAAATGTCAAAGCATACTGAGCATCTTTCTCTTTGACACCATGTCTGAAATCCCACGTGATCTGTCAAATACTAATGCATGAAAATCCTAACCTCAAAAAAATCACTCTTTAGAAGAAAGTGAAATTAAAAATCATATGTTCAATACTTTTCTGTTTTCAAATTTAGTTTTTGGCCATAATTTCTATATTTATTCATAGAGTTTTTCAATAAGGACTTGTTAAATGAAATGAATTAAAATTAAATACCTTTTAGTTTCTGGTTTTAATGGCATTTTATCGTGCCAAAAATTAAAACAAATATGATTTTTAAAATTCTCCTACAAAGAAGGTCATAGTTTTTACATTTATCCATAGATATTTTTTACAAAATATTTTTCTTTTTTTTTGTTTTTTTTTTTTTGTGTCAGCAAAAAACTATACAAAGAATACTCTCAATTTGTTTACAACTGCTACTAAATCATTGCTGCTGCGTTAAGGTTTATAGCCCGTATCCCTTTAACATATAATCAGATCCATAATGATAGTACAAATATTTAAGGTAGGTTTGACGAAAATTGGAATTTTAGCTAAAATTAAAAAAAATATCCAAAAAATTTGTTTGTGTCGATTTTATGAATCAGTATGGCTCAATGCGGTCTCGGATAAAACATTTTTATTTTTTGTGGCATATCAGTCTCGAATTAATAAAAATTTAAAAATAATTCATAAAAATTTAATATCAATTTCTACATCATTTTCAGTTGGAATTGAGAAAATACAAGTTGAAATTGATAAATGAAAATTGAAATAGAGAAAACACAACTTGAATTTCAGAAATACAAACTGAAAATGAGAAATGTAAATTGATTGAATTCAGAAAATGAAATTGAAAAATAAAAATTTCAATTGAGAAAATGCAAATGTAAATTTAGAAATGAAAATTGAGAAAATGAAAATTGAAACTGAGAAAATGCAAATTTAGAAATGAAAATTGAAATTGAGAAAATGAAAATTGAAATTAAAATTGAGAATAAACAAATTTATATTGAGAAAAGACAAATTATTATTGAAAAAAAAAACAAATTAAGTTAAACGGATATTGAGAAATAAAAATTAATAAAAAATATTATTATTATTGTGAAGAAATTATTAAAAATTTATAAATATCAATAAAATAATATATAAGGAAAAACAAAATAAAAGCGAAATTGAATCATTACCCTAGATTGGTAATCCTTACACAATCTCGGGCCTCATGTGCTTTTAATGATCCACGTATCTTATAGTTTTGAATAGGATACGTGGATCATTAACTCCTTAGGATGAAATACCACCAATGGGATGGATGTTTGGGCATTTATTGTAAATAGTCTGGACCATCAACGTGTTCTCATATTCATTTCTCTATTTGAATTCTACTTTTCTACACATTTCTATATATTATTTCTCAATATCAATTTGTTTCTATTTGAATTTCCCAATATCAAATTGTATATTCTCAATTTCAATTTACAATTCTGAATTTCAATTTGTTTTTTCTCAATTTTAATTTACATTTCTCAATTTCAACTTGTATTTTCTCATTTTCTATTGATAATTGGACACCAAAGTACGCCAAAAAAATGTTATACACAGCTCTTCAACAAACTCATTGTAAACTAGGGTATTTCTTAATAGTTTCAATCGCTCTGAAAATTAGACTTCAACTTAAAAACAAATAAAAGTAATTTGGTATATATTTTTTAAATGCTACTATGGTCGAATGAAGTGCGACTTAAAACTAAATACTTAAAGAAAAAAATCGACTTCTTATTGGTTTGTAAAAATCTATGCACTAGTTTTTAAATCAAATATATGAAAAACGGGAGAAATATGTGAATACTTTTATTTTTAATACCAACAAATTTTATGGCTCTTTTTCGTTATAATCTTTTTAGATGCAATAATTTCCACGCTAAATTTTATAGGTTATATTGAGAATAAATTTTCGATTGGTGTTTTGATGGGAAAATGTATTAGCATGAAATATCCTAAAGGCAAAGGCAAAAGCATTTTTGAAATGCGATTATTTTTTTTAATAAATTTCCATTTTATATCGCCTATCTTTAAACTATTTTAGAGGCACTATTATAAATTAATTTTTACAAAAAAAAATCGATCGGTTTCACATAGAGTGCTCGTTAAAACGGGTAAATTCCTTGAGCGTTTGGATTTCGAAAACTGGAGAAAATCCAGAAAATGTATACAAGGGAAATGAAATATTTATTTGTATTGCTTGGCCTTTACTTTTGAAATACTATTTCATGCAAATGTTTTCCATTACTGCACTTCAGGTGGTCCATTCTGGGAATCCATTTTTGGTACATTTCAACAATGACCTCCAATGTAATGTTGTTTTCCAAGGCAGCAATCGTAGTTGGCTTGTCCTTATAGACGAGAGACTTCACGTGCCTCTACAGATATTCTACTGGGGTCAAATCGCACGATTGAAGCGGCCAACGTAAGCTTGATTTCCCACCAAACTCGCCTCTCAATTGATTCATAGTATCGCGTATAGTGTGGCGTATGGCACCATCCTGTTGCAACCACATGTCAAGCAAGTTCAATGCTTACCGTGGATGTTAGATGGTAACACTGGCAGCTCTGCAACAGCCTCTGACAGTTCTTCGTATCAAATTCGGCAATTCTGTTTATTAATGTAGCCATTGATCCAAAAATGATCCTCGTCGTAAATATTTCATTTTTCACAGAGCATGAATATCAATAATAAAATTGATTTGAAAAAGTTGTTCGTTTGTTAGTCCAAAACAATGATTGCCTCAATATCACCCTTTATTTGGTGGTTATTGAAAAACCGATTTTTTTTCTTGTTGCCTAGTGTAATAATTATATATTAATAGGAAAAAATAAGAAAATTTAATTTAATATTAAAATTTTAATTTTATTTTTTTTAGTTTTTTTTTTTTCGTTTGTATTTTTTGGTCTGTAATCAATATTTGATTTGAACTGGGATATTGTCCTGGCTCAAGACCATTTTGCATCTATATTTAATAGAATGCAAATTTATTTACAAATGGCATGGTGACATTTATTACTTGGCTGCAGACTACCACGATCATGATTTCGACCATGTCAAAAGTCTTTTCAAGTGGCTTCGCAGCGACTCTTCAACATCAAACCCGGCCTCTTTAAGGAGATGATTCTCACAAACGAACGAGAAGCACAACTCAGTTGCCGAATTTACGTTTAAAAAAGCGCACCAAGTAATAAAGTACACATGCCATCTTACAAGCATCTCATTGAGTTGCATATGTAAGTATGTGTATAAGCCAAGTAATAAATGTCACCATGCCATTTGTAAATAAATTTGCATTCTATTAAATACAGATGCAAAATGGTTTTGAGCCAGGACAATATCCCAGTTCAAATCATTTCAATTTAATTTAAAATTTAAGAAAAATTGTTCAATCTTCGGTACAATATAAATTAAAAATGGAGTGCCCCATATTTATGTACATATTTGCTCGAATTTGTTGTCATTATTTATATGCTCGAACCATAATTATGTTCAATGGCCAAGGAATATTACGTTTGTTTTTTTGTCTGTTTGTCTGTCTGTTTGCTTTGAAGGCGTTCGATTTCGAATTTCTGGGTCGACGCCACCATCACCAATCACCCATCACCATCAGCAATGTTGACGAATTTTGATGGCGGCGATGGTTAGCGAGGCAGCAACAATTGTCGCAATGACAATAATTATGGATAGCAGAAGAGTGGAGAGGAGGGGGGGGGGGGAGTAAGTAGATAAGGTGGGGGATGGTAGAACTAGATGGGGCCATTGTGACCACTTAAGTAAATGACTTATTGAATTAGTCAATAGGCGATGTCCGAAGTGCAGATGGGTGATGGACGATGTACGATGGGCAGTAGTAGTTGTTGTTGTTATTTGTTTGTTTTGTGTAGCCGATACAATCGATAGAAATGCGTGTTGGAGTAGATAGACGAGTACCTACGAGTGAGTACGTATGTAATGTACATTCACTTGTACATCAAACCCTCGGTGCGTATGCCCACGAACATACATATGTTCATATGTTTGTTTGGGTGCCCAAACAAATGTATGTTCATATGTAAGTACATATGTACATAAATACACGAGCATGCATGTCTGCATGTACTTTGTACATACTTATGTTGGAGCTGAACTGCAGTGGTTTGCAGTGTAATTATCCATACATGTAGGGTTATGTGCTGTGTTGTGGCGTTTAAAGTGGGTGTTCGACTGGAACTATTCTAGCACTAAGTACGTATGTGCTTTGGATTTCCCCACTATACAAGTATATGGGTCACTCCGTTAGAAATTTAGCTAAGGGACTATATCTACTAAAATGATTAATAAATGCAAATATGCAAATGCAAATAAATAGAAATCTTCAAAAAATGATTAAACATTCCAGGAATTCAGAGGGAATCTCCGTCCTTGTTGAGTAAAAATTGTTCATAATTAATATTTTAATTAAATCAATGTTTTAATTAAATCATTTTCATTTAATTTTTCAATTGATTTAAATTAAAAAAAATGTAAATATTTTTCCCATAAAAAACCTCTCATGCAGTGCCCCATATGCATGCTCCTCTTTATATCTGTGTGTACTTGCGTGTGTGCTACTGAATTGTTCTGTATACTGATGATACATCAAATTTAATTGAATCGTAATTATTTGACCGAAACCATTTAAATTCATTTAATCGGTAATTGTTCCTATTGTTTCCCCGGGAAGCCATTCAGCCAGCCGGCCGGCCAGGGACGGTGCGGCTAAGAGTTTTAGAACAATGGAATTCAAAACGTTAATGCAGTGTTTGTGGTCAAGTATTGTTGTTGGAGTGCATTGAATGTATTGCTGGAGTAGGTACATTCATACATTGAATGTATTGAACTCGGCCATTAGTATTTGTGGGGATTATTTATCGAATTGTTTAAGGAAATTATTAACACGAGAAGAAGTAGTATTAACGCCGCTTTACTGACAGGAGGTCAAGTAGTGCTTGAGAGAAGCAGTGGCTATACAATCATTGATAGTTCTGTGAGTTGTTTTCAGGTGCGGGGAATAATGAACTACAGTAAGTTTAGCTGCTTAATCATATTTTAACCCAGAAAAATAAATCCAGAAAAGGGACAAAAGTGTTATAAACGAAAAAAGAGTAATATTCTCAAATTGCAATCAAAGCAGTGGGGCAGGAGCCCACGGGAAAATTGCAAAGGGGATATGACAGCATACGACTTGGAACATACCCAGTAGAGGACATAGTTAAGATTATTTGAAGAACGGCATGGCATGTAATCTTTGCTCCATGTCCTTCCCTTGGACTACCACACTTAAGTGACGAGCCTATGGGAAAAAAAAAACTAAAGTTTTTATGAATAATTAAAATTCGAATATATTTAGAAGTTTAAATGCCATAGGTATTTAGATACCCACCGCTTTAAAAATAATAAACTTGGACCTTTTGAATGATATGTACGCTGTTTATTTAAAACTTGATTTTATATATTTTTTTTTAAATGTTCACCATTTTATTTTATAAGGTAACCGTACTATAGGTTGGGCCATTTAAAACCGATTACTTTGACTTTGAAGGACAGAATAACATTCACTTTTATTTTTATTCTCAGGTTTATGTTTGACATTTGCAAAATGGGACGCTATACACTCGAACAAAATTGAGAAATATATAAAAACTTACTTCCAAAGTAGTGAGACTTTAACGCAAACTGTAAGAAAATAGCCGCATATGGGGTTCAGATACTATTGCGGAGGCAATGCATCCACTACGAGCCACTTCTGGGTGTGGATTTTGGGCTGTACTGAAAAATTGGGTTGATCGGATGAGGTACTGCCGAACCAGTCGTGGTAGTCATATGAATGATATTGTGTTCAATTATTAAACGACAAAGTTCAACCTTTCCAGTAAAATCAGAAATTTGAATCAATACATTTTATTAGTCGATTCAAATTAAAAGTTTTCAATGACCCACCCTATATTAGTGCATTTATTTTAAAAAGGCGTTTAGTAGGGAGTTGGGTTTAAAAATCCGTATGAAAGTTGCTGAAGTTTTCATTTAAACTAGATTTTTGCAAATAATATTATTTATTATATTGTTATACCCTCCACCTCCAGGATGGGGGTATACTAACTTTGTCATTCCGTTTGTAACACCTTGAAATGTCGACCTGCGACCCTATAAAATATATATATTCTTGATCGTCATAAAATTCTAAGACGATCTAGCCATGTCCGTCCGCCCTCCGTCTGTTGAAATCACGTTAAACGAAAGGAGCTAGAACGTTCAAAATTTCCATAAATGCGTCTTATAGTCGTAGATCGGTTGGGATTGAAATGGGGCGAAATCGGCCCAAAGGGAAAAAATGTTCCCTCACAAGGACTAAAAATACCCATAATAATCCCTAATATTTTAGCGTATTTAAGCATGTTTTTTGAATATGTCTGTTTATATTTGCTTGATATTTGGCATGCGCATTCCCCTTATAGCAAAAAAGTGCACCATAAAGTGATTCTAATTTGTAGGGTGTGAAATGGGGCAAAAAGGGATTAAAATGGCACATATTAAACGACAACAGCTAGAAACACACAGAAAATTCGGTGTGTACATTCCTCTAGTTGAGTAGATACATAATATAAAAGTATTTTATCCAAATTCGTACTTTTAAGGGGTAAAATGGGAATAGAGGGATAAAAATGGTACCAACCAAACGGCTGTACCTAGAATAATGAAATTCGGTGTATACATCCCTCTGATTGCATAGACAAGTAAAATACACGGATTTTTTAAAATTCGTACTTTTTGGGGTTAAAATGAAAAAAGGGGATAAAAATAGTACCAATCAAATGACCGCAGCTAGAGTCATGAAATTCGTAGTATACATTCCTTTGAATGTGTAGACACGGAAAATAAACTGATTTTTCGAATTTCGTACTTTTTGGGATCAAAATAGAAAAAGAGGATAAAAATAGTACCAACCAAATGACAGCAGCTAGAGTCATGAAATTCTGAGTATGCATTCCTTTGACTAAGTAGACATGAAAAATAAAAGGTTTTTTTCCAAATTCGTACTTTCAAGGAATTCAATGGGTACGGAGGGATAAAAATAGTACCAACTAAACGACTACAACTAGAATGATAAAATTCTAATTGCGTCGAAACGTCAAGGGGTAAAAATGGTACCAACCAAATGGGCGCAGCTGGAATCATGGAATTCGGTGTATACATTCCTCTGACTGCATAGGCACGCAAAATAACAAGTTTTTTTCCAAATTCGTACTTTTTCTTTTACGGCAAAAATTGGTTGAATCATGAAGTGAGGTTATTTTGCACTATGTACGTCTGATAATGGATTTTCAAAATTTGTAGTTTTGGAATTCAAATAGAATGGAAATACAACCAACTGTAGCACCCACTATCTACCAATATTTAAAGCTTTGAAAATATTTTTGAAAATATAAATACAAGAGTATTTATTTTTTGAATTCACATATTGGTAGCATTACCTTATAAGCGTGGTTTGAAATAATTCAAATATTATATTTATTTATAAAATTAATTTTTCAATATTTGTATTTGTTTTGGTTTGGCTATTTAAAAAAAAATATATTTTCCTGTAATATTACTGCACTTCTACGAAAACCGACAACCTCTGTGGAATGCAATCCATGGTGGAGGGTATATAAAGTTCGGCCCGGCCGAAATTAACGCCGTTTTTACTTGTTCTTGTGGGGTTATTTCAACAGGAAGTTTATAAAATAAATCAAACAAATTTGGATGATTTAAAGCAATGCATTCGAACAACAATTGAGACAATTCTTACTGCAACTCTGCAGGAAGTAATGAATTTTGCTTATGCGTCACCGACTATGGATTTCATTTAAATTCTATTATTTTTAAAACCCGTTAAAAAGGTTTAATAAATATCAAATCAAAAAATCAGTTGTCAAATGAACAAAGAAAAAATAATTTAAATGAATTAAATAAAAAATCAATTGAGTTTCTTAATGTAGGGACATTCATAAGCCAACATGTATTTGTATAAAAAATAATAAAATAAATAATTTACATTACAATTGAATTCGGGGAAAAAGTGAAACGGGGAACGATTTTTGTCTGGGTACTATATTAACCGATGTGACCTACTTTCACAATGTATGTTTCCAGATGACATAAAACGTGTTCTGCTGAATCAGATCAAAATTTGTAATAGCTTGAGAGGAAAAAATTTACTCGGAAAACCACATTTGTATGTGGGTTTCATTAAAAACCGAAAAGAAGTAGCCCACTTTCACTATAAGTTTTTCTAGTTGAAATATAATGCGTTTTGTCAAATTTGAAGAACTTCAGTTAAAATATATGGTTTTATGAGGCCTATATCAAAATATGAACCGATCTGACCCAGTTTCGCCACAATGTTTCCAGTTGCAATATAATTTGCTATGGCAAATTTGAAGAAATTCGATTAAAATGTGTGGTTTTTAGTGCGGAAAAAGTTAAATGGAGAACGAATTTTCTTTGGGAGCTATATATAAATCTGAACCGATTTGACTCTCTTTCACACCAGATGTTTCTAGTAAAAATATAAATTGGTCAAATATGTTACAGTTAAATGGATAACGAAATTTGTATGGAAGCTATATACAAATCTGAACCGATCTGGCCCAAATTTACCACAGTAGTTTCCAGTTGAATTATAAGGTACTGTGCCAAATCTGAAGCAAATTGAGTACAACGTGTGCTTTCTAGAGAGGAAAAAGTCCAATCGGGAGCGTCCTTCGGCAGCAATCTAACTTGTGCCATTTTTTGTTAGGATCGGACAATAATTGCGACCTGTAATTTGACACGCCTAAATCGATTCAAAAGTGATTCTAAGTCGATCAGTATATTTAACAATCTCGATTTCTTTTGGATGTTACAAACAAATGCACAAGGATATAATACCCTAATGGAGGGTATAAAAAGTGACAAATGCTCCCCCTTCTAGCCTACCAGTGTTATCCCTTTTACCTTATTTGGTCCTTAATAGTAAGAATTTGTAAATACAGACAAACAACTGTATAAATCGAATTTCAATAATCTAGCTATAGCCAGTAGTTAGATTGGTACTATTTGTAACCCCTATCGGCCGGTTTTGTCGAAACAGTACAAATTTCGAAAATCTCTTTTATCGAATGTAACTACAATCAAATTTTATGATTATAGTTACGGCCGTTTGGTTGGTATTAATTGTATCCCTTTTTTGTCAATCTACGTCATCAGTACGAATATCGAAGATCCATTATTTTTCTAGTCTACCAAATTTCATTGTTCTACTTGCAACGGTTGGCCCCATTTTCCGCTTTAAAGTAAAAATTTTTATATAATTTTGATATCTAGCCAGCCAACTAATTTTAAGGTTCTAGCTAGCCGGCTTTATACCTTTTTCTTCATATTTCCCATAAAAGTACGAATTTTGAAAAACCTGAAAGCCGACCTCCTGGGCAATGTAACATTTTTATTTCGAATCCAACATTTGTTGCAGCCTTTTCAGCTACAATACATACTGTGTTTACGTTGAAGGCAATTAATCAGAAAATTAATAGACATCGTTACGAATTTTGTATACTGCCGATGAAGATTTTTTTTAGATTAGTCACTAACGCAAAATTGACATCGGAAGGTATGTAATTATATAAAAGTCTGAATTTCAATAACCTAAATTATCCCAGTTGAAACCTGTCATCCCGCGCAACATTTTCCAAACGTTCGTTCAATGACCTTAAATCCCAATTCCATTTACCTTTGCGATAGATTAGGAAAAAAAAAAGTATTTCGTTTCTTGTATCCAGCAAAAAGTTTCACTTTCGGTTTCAAGGGAATTCCGAAAAAGGCGAAACCCTCTGACAGCAACCGAAATTCATATTTCTTTGGCAGCGGCAGCACCGGCAGACATTGAAATATAGGTTTTGGCCTTTTTAATTAAAACACTTGTCCAAATCATGTCATATCACATCATCTTAAGGATTTGCGGATTTTCGCAAAACTCTCAACTGCTGCCGCCTTGTGTTGGATATGGTCAGGTGTAAGAGCACACGCACACATACACACACTCTCTCTCTCGCTCTCTGTTGTAAACAGCGGGAAAAATTTCCCAGTATCATGAGGAAAGAGCACGCACATTCGCACAGCGCATGTCTCTCAGCCACCACTTCCACTACAGAACTTTCGAAGTTGTGCCCCAAGAAACCGCAATCTCTTGAATTTCGAAAGTCACAACTCAACTCAAGACCAGAGATGCCAACCACCGCAGGGTGAAATAGTTGGGGGAAACTAGTGAAAATGTTGTTTCACAAACACCTACATTTTCCGAGCATTTTCCAACAACAACAACTAACATTTGACTAATGAAGCCATAAACATTATTTATGTTATGAAATATTTTGAAAGTGGTTCTTCACACCTTTGCTTCGCTGTGGGCCATAAAACAAAGCTGCCTGCTTAAATAATGCTTTGCATAGATCTTTTTAAATTGTCAGTTTGGAATTTGGCGCATTGTCGCGTTGGCCATTTGGCCAATTTGTTTTCGTGATTTCATCAATCGCATTTAGAATTTGTCACCAGCATCATTTGTCTAGACCATTATATCGCTCGACCACATTCAGCTCAGTCATAATTTTGTCATGTTAGTTTTCTATTTTATTTTATTTAGTTCAAACTACCTACTACCTAGGTGGCGGCGACGACGACGACGACCAATACTTGCCACGTCATCAGAGACACCCACACTTTTTACAAAAAAAAAAAAAAATAAAAAAATAAAAAATAAAAAATCAAACTGTGCCATGTGTGCCATGTGCCATAAGTAAAAGTGTATCAAGAAATTTCAGCGGCATGACAAACCATTGTGGATGTGGTTGGATTTGCCGGACATGTGGAGAATCTCTCAAGAATGTTGTTTTCTTTTTATGATTTTTGATAGGCCTGAAACATTTGCTCAAAAATTATGTTGGACATTATTAAAATGGCTGCTGGGTGATAGCAATTTGCTGGTAACATAATTCTGTCAAGTTTGTGATTTGTGGTAGTGGTTCCAGAGGACAATATATGAGGCCACCAAAGAAGAAATAGTCGGAGATTCTATATTTTTAACCCTTTGACGACCCAATAATTAATAATGTCTAGGTTAGTGGTGCATCAAATTTGAATAGAGGTGATTTAGAGAGGAGGGTTGGAGAACATTAGGCAGCAATCTTCAAAATGGTATTCTTATTAGCTACAAACAATTTCCCTCAAGCCCGATTTTCCCCATTTGCAAATTCTTGATTCCAGCTACAGCCTTAATGTATGTACCATTTTGATAGGAAAAGTTATAATATTTAAGATCCAATATGTTACAGACTGGAGAATATACTCACATAATTTCATGATTTTAGCTAGAAACGTTTTCTTAGTACCAGTTTTACTCCCCTTTTCATTTTGACCCTAGTCAGGCGAGTGCTAATACTGAATATAATAATTCCAGCTTTAGTAATTTTTAAAATCCCAAATTTAATCCCATTTAGATCCGGAAGGTAAGAATATCGAAAGATCTCTTTATTTTTCGCTTCTACGCAGTCAAAGTCAAAAGTCACACCGAATTTCATTAATATAGCTGCAGCCGTTTTGTTGGTACTATTTTTATCCCCATTTGCCCTTTTTCCACCTAAAAGTACAAATTTCCAAAAAAATCTTTTTGTTTCGCATCTTCGCAGTCAGATGAATGTATTCACCGAAATTCGTGATTTCAACTTCAGCGGTTTGCTTGGTACCATTTTATCCCTCTCTTCCAAATGTTTCCTTTAAAAGTACGAATTTTGAAAAATCCCTCTATTTTACGTGTCTACGCAAATAGAGGGATGTACACAACGAATTTCAGTTGTCGTATCATTGGTACCATTTTTATCCCTTATTTGTCCCACACACACCGAATTTCATTAATATAGCTGCAGCCGTTTGGCTGGTACTATTTTTATCCCCATTTGCCCTTTTTCCGCCCAAAAGTACAAATTTCCAAATAAGTCTTTTTGTTTCGCATCTTCGCAGTCAGATGAATGTATTCACCGAATTTCATGATTTCAACTTCAGCGGTTTGGTTGGTACCATTTTTATCCCTCTCTTCCAAATGTTTCCTTAAAAAGTACGAATTTTGAAAAATCCCTCTATTTTACGTGTCTACTCAATTGGAGGGATATACACAACGAATTTCAGGATTCTAGCAGTTGTCGTATCATGGGTACCATTTTTTCCCTTTTTTTTTTGGTCCCAAAAGTACGAATTTTGAAAAAACTCACTATTTTACTTATCTACGCTATTAGAGGGATGTACATTCCAAATTTCATGTTTCTAGCTGTTGTCGTATCATTGGTACCATTTTTATCCCTTTTTGTCCCATTTTGCCCACTAAAACTTTTATTTATTTTTGGTGCTTTTACACTACAAGAGAAGTGTACGCAACAAATTTCGAGTGCATATAAAGCACAAATTTCCAAAAAAAATGGCTTAAGTAGTCCAAATTTTTTGGATGTATTTTAAGTCCTTGTTAGGGAAAAATTAGGGCCGATTTCGGTCACTTTCAATCCCAACCGATCTGCACCCAGAAGACACATTTAGGGAAAATTTGAACTTCCTAGCTCATAACGTTCGACTGATAGCGTGTTTTCAACAGACAGACGGACATGGCTAGATTTTACCACGACCCAGAATATATATATATATATATATATATATATATATATATATATATATATATATATATATATATATATATATATATATATATATATATATTATACCCCCATCCGTAGGTGGTGGGTATAAATATTATTTTTCGATTTTTTATTGGGTCCTATATTTTTAACCCTTCGGGGACCATAATCAACTATATATTGGGTTTTCAGCAATTATAATTTTCCAAGTGAATGATAGTCAAAATATGACAAAATATGAGAGGTGATTTAAATTGAAGGCTGAGACAACAAAAATGTAGTGGGCGGCAATTCTCTATCTGGCCCACTTCCCCCAGAAGGCAACAAAATTAAATACATTCCTCTGCTTCAAAACATCCCGAAACTGTTTCGGTCTCCAAAAATGATTCGGTAATGTTAATTTTTAATTGCAAATTAAAAGAATTATTTTTACATTTTTTTATTTTTATTTTTTGGGTAAAAAAGTTAATTCAACCCAGAGGAATTTATATTTGCCCAGCAAAAGAGGATAAAGGAGGGGCACCAAATATTTAGGGCGTAAGTATTATTAGATCGAAGATAGGGAATTTCAAATGAAATCCAAATCGCTTTGGCCAAAAATATGTGATCCTCAAAGGGCTAAGAAAGTTGTGTATGTAGATAGGGTCTAGGGCGCCAAAATTTTAAGGCTCAACAATTATTTGGTCGCAGATCAGGCACTTCAAAGAAAACTAAAATCGATTTTGCCAAAAATGTATGTAAGAGAGTTGCTTATCCTTAGAATACTGCTGCTACAATATTTCGGTAGAGTATTAGAAATAGTTGGCCCTCAATGGGTTAAGAGAAAATTATGCGTGAGATAAATTTTCCACTCCATGATACAGAGACAACAACTGTTGATAAGAAAATCTCCTTTTGAATCAAATATTTTCCCAAACATAAATTCTGCCGAACACATTAGAAGAGCCGTGATATGCACCTGTCTTAAGAATAGGGGTCATATAGAACGGACGAATATCTTCCAAAAAATACCGAGGTAATAACAAGTCATATAGCGAGACCCAACATCCCAGCAAAAATTATAGCTCATCTTTTCGAAAGAGTTAATTTTTTTAGTTTGCATTTTTTTGTCTGTAATCAATATTTGATTTGAACCATGATAGTGGTAGTCTGCAACCAAGTAATAAATGTCAACATGACATTTTTAAATAAATTTGCATTCTATTAAATATAGATGCAAAATGGTCTTGAGCCAGGACAATATCCCAGTTCAAAAGATTTAAAACATCAAAAACAAAATGTCGAAAAAGCACGACCTTTAATAGAGCCAAAATATATTGTAAATGGATTCTGTGAAGCCAATGAAATAGTCTAGAAAATGCAAATGCTAGTTCAGAGGAGATGTTCTTTCTTTCATACACTTCATCCACTTCCACCGATCTTTTCGGTTCTTCTCCATGACTCTAGTGCATCCGATTCATATAGAGTTCAGCAATGGCGAATTTGTTGATGCATCAGAAGCTTCATCTTTTCTGACGAAGCGCATTTTCATTTCGGCGGCTGTTATCAACCAAAACTTGTTCGTCGAGAAGTCAGTGCATCCTCAGTGCATCCTCAGAGCGTGACAGTTTGGTCCAGATTTTGAATCAGCATTTGGATTTTGAAAATACTGCTGGAAATGTAATCTCGGTAAATGATGAGCGCTACAGGGACATGTGATGACCGAATATCGAAGAAATTGACATGGACGATATCTGGTTTGGCGCGCCAATTTCGGTAATCGTATTATCAGAAGTCTCAACGATGTCTATTAGCCACCTCGAAGTTGCGATTTCACGCTGTTAGATTTTTTTGTGGAGTACAGTGAAGGACAATTGCTATGCCAACAATCTTTAAGGGGAATACCGAGAAAGCCATTCGTGAAATAGAACAGAAACCGTCATCATGTTCTTTGAATATTGGTTGAGCTGGAAGCGAAACCAATCGAGACAGCCACATGAATGAAATCGCGTTCCATAAATTATCGGTGTGTTTGCTCTTTCGAATAACAATAATAATAATATGTCGAAAAATATTTCTTGTTTTCCTTTTTTTTATACCCTCCACCTCCAGGATGGGGGTATATTCACTTTGTCATTCCGTTTGTAACACCTTAAAATATTCATCGGAGACCCCATAAAGTATATATATTCTGGGTCGTGGTAAAATTCTAAGACGATATAGCCATGTCCGTCTGTCCGTCTGTCCGTCTGTCCGTCTGTCCGTCTGTCCGTCTGTCTGTCTGTCTGTCTGTTGAAAGCACGATAGCGGCCGAACGAAATGAGCTAGGAGGTTCAAATTTTTCCTAAATGTGTCTTATGGTTGCAGATCGGTTGGGATTGAAAGTGGGCGAAATCGGCCCAGAGGGAAAAATTTTTCCTTCACAAGGACTGAAAATACCCCTAATATTTAGAGTATTTCAGCATGTTTTTTGAAGATAATAGCTTGTATTTACTTGATATTTGCTATTCGCATTCCCTTTATAGCATAAAAGGGCACCATAGAGTGATTTTTATTTGTAGGGTGCGAAATGGGACGAAAAAGGGATAAAAATAGTACCTATCAAACGACAACAGATAGAAACACGAAATTTGGTGTGTACATTCCTCTAATAGAGTAAATACATAATATAAAAGTTTTTTTTCTAAATTCGTACTTTTAAGGCATTAAATGGGGATAGAGGGACAAAAATAGTACCAACTTAACGGCTGCACCCAGAATAATGAAATTCGATATATACATTCCTCTGATTGCGTAGACACGTAAAATAAAAGAACTTTCTAAAATTCGTACTTTTTGGGGTTCAAATGGAAAAAGGGGATAAAAATAGTACCTACCAAATGACAGCAGCTAGAATCATGAAATTCGGAGTATACTGCGTAGACACGAAAATAAAAAGTTTTTTCCAAATTCGTATTTTCAAGGGATAAATGGCTACAGGGGATAAAAATAGTACCAACTAAACGAATACAGCTAGAACGATGAAATTCAGTGTGTACATCCCTCTAATTGTGTAGATACGTAAAATAAAGAGATTTTAGATAGTCGTCTCTTGAGGGGGCAAAATTGGAAAAAGGGGATAAAAATGGTACCAACAAAATGGCCGCTGCTAGAATCATGGAATTCGGTGTATACATTCCTCTGACTGCATAGCCACGTAAAATATTTTTTCTTCCAAATTCGTACTTTATTTTGTTGCTTTTACGGCAAAAAATGGTGGAATCATGAAGTTTAAAAAATTATACTTTTGAAATTAAAATAGGATGGAAATACAACCAACCAAACGACTGTAGCTGAAAACTTACTCTATGAATTGAAGTATTATATCCATTACATATATAATACAAATATTGGTAGCCTTGGCTTATTAATTAAATTTCTTATTTTCATACAGTTTATTTCCTCTTCTAGCTTGGAAGCACCACAAAGAAAATAACAAAAAAGGGATAAAATATGGTACCAATGATACGACAACAGCTAGAATCATAAAATTCGGTGTGTACATCCCTTTAATTGCATAGACACGTAAAATAGAGGGATTTTTCGAAATACGTATGGGGCGAATGGGGATATCTTTAAAATTTATACTTTTCTTATCACTTTGTCTGTATCTGGAAATGCTTCTTTCTAATGGCGACTGACAATCGCCTAATATTTAGGCATGTTAACAATTTCAGCATTTTATTTATATAGTAGTCGATTTTAAACAGTGCGCATAAGTATACATTATAGTTTGAAATAGTAAACAAATATAGTAATGTGCATACAAATATCGCAATTTTCGTAATATGGTACTGTAAAGTCGACATCCTTTAATCTGCTGGTAATACTGTGGAATGCACTCCGTGGTGGAGGGTATATAAGATTCGGCCCGGCCGAACTTAACGCCTTCTTACTTGTTTATAAATAAAAAATAAATAAACTCAAATCTCATGGAATGAATCACTAATTGCATTTCTAGCCAAAATACTAGTCTCCTAGGAACCAAATCGTTTTATACTTCCGAAATTGGCACACAATGACATGATGAATGCTATCAGAGTAGAAATAAGTTCCTCAAGAGACGAACATGACCTGTGGTCGCGATTTCGGATTTCACCAGCATAGCTCTTGTAACGAAGTGATGACAATCGTACGTTAGCTGGGATTAAAATGCAAACACGGCAATTTCCGGAAGACAACATAGTTGTGCCCAGACTAAACAATATTGAACCAAATTGATCAGAAATGTTCTATGCATAAACGTACTTCAAACAGCGAATGGGATTCCCACTATAAGTAGCCAACATACATCTTTTACATCCGTTAAATAGAAATATAACCCAATCGAACGATACTTATGTACCCAACTTAATTAATAGCTAAGATTGGATAACTGGTAACTGAGCGGGTATTCTGAGATTTGAAAACATAATCAAACATGATCAAACCCGAAACCGAAAACTGGGTCAACCAGGTTTTTCATCTCAGACCGACCGTCGGAATTTTAGAAATCACGGAAAACCGGTTTTTGTATTCGGTCTCGACCGGTTTTCCATTGTGGGATAAAATCGTTTTCTTCGCTACAATACTGAAGGCAAACCGGACCGACAGGTTTTTTTTCTAAATTTTTCACAGCAAAACTAAAATACAACCGAAAATCTTATCAAAGGATGTACACATAAGCAAGCTATCTTAAGCAATCCAGAGAACTTTTCAAAAAAAAAACACGTCAATATGTTGAGCTGAGGAAGCAAAATTACTTGATAAAGCTATGGCTCCATCTACCGGAGAACTATTCAAAAACTTTTCAACTGAAGTCGAGGAACATTTTAATGCATTTAAAGGAGCTCCATCAACAAAAATAAACCTTGGCAAAAACATCATACAGTAGGTTGCATAAATTGATCCTAGTTCCACCAGAACTTGCGGACGAGATCAGGAGAACGTGTAAGGAGAAGTCTTTGATCTCTCTAAGACAGACCAATGAACCTGGACTACAAACTTTCAAAGGATACCATTTTTTTAATAATTATTTTAATTACTTATTCGGATCCTACTATACTAATATGGGTATCAAATTAAAGACAAGAATATTTGTTAAAAATCCTTCAAATTCCATGCTTTAACATTATGTTTCCCCTTGAAAAATTAAAGTTTTTTTTATACTATTTCTTATGGGGGACAACTTGAAATGGGTTTTACTACAAAACTATGCGTGGGACGTTTAAAATTTGAACTACCTATTACCTTGACTTTGAAAGGTGGAATAACATTTTTTCAGGTTTATGTTTGACATTTGCAAAATGGGACGCTATACGCTCGAACAAAATTGGGAAATATTAAAAAACTTACTTCCAAAGTAGTGAGTCTTTAGCGCAGATGAAGCTCATTTCCATCTCGGTGACTATGTCAAATAGCAAAATTGTCGCATATGGGGTTCAGAGAACCCACACATGACTACTGATTAGCCAATGCATCCACAACGAATCACTGTTTGGTGTGGATTTTGGGATGGCGGCATCATTGTCCCATGTTTATCGTATGAGATACTGCCGAGCCAGTCTTGGTAGTCACACGAATAATATTGTGTTCCATTATTATATGACAAAGTTCAGCCTTTCCAATAAAACCAGAAATTTGGAAAAATAATTAGAATTTTTTTTATTCTAATTTAAAGTATTAAATGCCTCACCCATATAAGCAAGCTATCTTAAAAAAAAGAAGTAAAAACGGCGTTAAGTTCGGCCGGGCCGAACTTTATATACCCTCCACCATGGATTGCATTCCACAGAGCTTGTCGGTTTTCGTAGAAGTGCAGTAATATTACAGGAAAATATACATTTTTTAATACAGCCAAACCAAAACAAATACAAATATTGAAAAAATAATTTTATAAATAAATATAATATTTTAATTATATCAAACCATTACTTATTTCAAATCAAAAAATAAATATTCTTTATTTATATTTTCAAAAAGCTTAAATACCATAAATATTAATAGATAGTGGGTGCTACATTTGGTTGTATTTCCAATCCATTTTAAGTGCAAAAGTACAAATTTTGAAAATCCATTATCAGACGTACATAGTGTAAAATAACCTAACTTCATGATTCAACCAATTTAGAATTTAGAAAAAACAAACTTTTTATTTTGTGTGTCTATGCAGTCAGAGGAATGTATACACCGAATTCCATGATTCAGCTGCGCCCATTTGGTTGGTACAATCTTTACTCCCTTGACGTTTTAGAATTAGAATTTCATCATTCTAGCTGTAGTCGTTTAGTTGGTACTATTTTTATCCCTCTGTACCATTGTATATCTTGAAAGTACGAATTTCGAAAAATCCGTTTATTTTTCGTGTCTACGCAGTCAGAGGAATGTATACTCCGAATTTCATGACTCTAGCTGCGGTCATTTGGTTGGTACTATTTTTATCCCCTTTTTCTATTTTGACCCAAAAAAATACGAATTTCAAAAAATCTGTTTATTTTAAGTGTCTACGCAATCAGAGGAATGTATACACCGAATTTCATTATTCCAGGTGTAGCCGTTTGGTTGGTACCATTTTTATCCCTCCGTACCCATTGTATCCCTTGAAAGTACGAATTTGAAAAAAAAACTTTTATTTTTCATGTCTACGTAGTTAAAGGAATGTATACTCCGAATTTCATGACTCTAGCTGCGGTCGTTTGGTTGGTACTATTTTTATCCCCTTTTTCTATTTTGACCCCAAAAAGTACGAATTTCGAAAAATCTGTTTATTTTCCGTGTCTACACAGTCATAGGAATGTATACTCCGATTGGTACTATTTTTATCCCCTTTTTCTATTTTGACCCAAAAAAATACGAATTTCGAAAAATCTGTGCAATCAGAGTATACACCGAATTTCATTATTCTAGGTACAGCCGTTTGGTTGGTACCATTTTTATGCCTCTATTCCCATTTTACCCCTTAAAAGTACGAATTTTGGAAAAAATACTTTTATATTATGTATCTACTCAATTAGAGGAATGTACACACTGAATTTCGTGTTTCTAGCTTTTGTCGTTTAATATGTACCATTTTTATCCCTTTTTTTGTCCCATTTCGTCCCCTACGAATAACAATCAGTTTATGGTGCTCTTTTATGCTATAAGGGGAATGTTCATTCCAAATATTAAGTAAATACAAGCAGACATATACAAAAAGCAGGCTGAAATGCTGTAAATATTAGGGGTATTTTCAGTCCTTGTGAAGGATAATTTTTTTCCCTCTGGGCCGATTTCGCCCACTTTCAATCCCAACCGATCTGCAACCATAAGACACATTTAGGGTAAATTTGAACTTCCTAACTCATTTCGTTCAGAAGCTAGCGTGCTTTCAACAGACAGACGGGCATAGCTATATCGTCTTAGAATTTTACCACGACCCAGAATATATATACTTTATGGGGTCTCCGATGAATATTTTTAGGTGTTACAAACGGAATGACAAAGTGAATATACCCCATCCTGGAGGTGCAGGGTATAAAAAATATACAAATAAGAATATATTTTCCAATATAGTTTTACAGTGGTTCCAACTTAAAAATTCTAGTTTACATATATTCTACCAAAATATTCTTTTATTTAAAGCTTTGAAAAAATAATAGGCCATGATTTCTGTTGCAACTTTTCTGATGCAAGATTAAGCATTTTCTCAAAATCTGACCTGTAATCTTCATAATGTCACATATCAAAATGACAGATTTCAGAATTTGTCGATGGCGCTAAGGCCGTCTTTGTAATTCCTCAAGCAAGCTAGCTCAAACAATCCAGTGAACTTTACACAGACAATATATGTCAATATCCTTAGTTGTGCAAGCAAAATTACTTGCAAAGAGCTAAAACACCATCCACCGAAGAACTGTCAAAAACTTCTCGAAGAAAGACGCAGAATATTCTCATAGACTTGAAGGACCTCCATTATCGAAATAACTGGGAAAAACTTGAACCGAATGATATCTATAGGCAAAATGTAGTTAATAGGCGTTTTTAGTTTTTCATTTCCCCATCCTGTTGCCCATTCACAGGACTACAAAAATTCCAAAGGCTACAATTTTTCAAAAACTATTTTAAATAACTTTTCACGCCCTATCATACCGGTAATAGGGTAAAACTAAAGAGGAGAATATCTGTTTAAATCACATCAAATATCATGCTTCTATCTGTATTAGTTTAGCATTTAAAGTTTATTCATGTTTTACTTTTTAGAGGGAAAATTTGAATGGTGATGGCTAATCTAATACAGATAGATTTTTTCAATTTAAAGTATTTTTGGCACATATTGGCATGTATACCGGTATCATAGGATGGGAATAAGTATTTAAAATATTTTTTGAAAAAATTGCATACTTTGGATCTTTGTAGTCATTTTAAGGGGCAACAGGATGAGGAAATGAAAAACAAAAAACGCCAAATGCTCCATTTCACTTATAGTTTCTGAGATATATCATTTGGTTCAAGTGTAATATGGACTGTCGGACAGTGTTATACAACCATTAATCTCCTAATGTGATCGCGTGGAAGATCTTGGTCTCAGGTAGTCTGGTCTCAGGTAGAACTTCCGAAGATAATCCCGAATAAATCATATGTAAAAACTCTAGCTGAGGAAGCCTCTTAAGCTGCAGCAGCTAATAATCTACCGATATACCTAAAATTAGACACCGAGGCGATTAAGAAATTTCGGATCCATACGTAAAATGAACACTTCAAAATCCATCATTGAAAATTGATGTTCACACTATGTTTCCGATGGTATCACTTAAAGTTCCTGCGATGCTTCAACTCTTCATCCAAAACATTACATTACAGGCTTTCATTGATTTATATCGCCCGAGTATTTTCATGGAGTATCCACCATAATAGCCACAGCCAATGTTACATCGGCGACTAATGCCTCAAGAGTGCCAACAACGGGTGACGGGTGGATTATTTGCACGAATTGCCCTTTTGAAACCGCCACACACAATGGCCAAAGTTTAATGCCGCACAGAGAACAGCAAACGCGCGACACAGTCGGATAAATAAAATATATTTCAATCGAATTTTAATGGCATTTTGGACAAGCATTGATCCCCCCCACCCCACACCCGTCTAACTTTGAATAAATTCGACAAGTCTATCTATGTATATATGTATGTCTGTATATCAAAGCATTAACACAGAGCAAATGAAGCGATGAAACACATATTTTCTCAGAGCATGTGGGTGGTGGTGGTGGTGGATGGGGAGATGGTGGGGTGATGGTTGGCGGTTTCATTCATTTGGAGTAATGTAGCGCATAACGCAAAGCGAAAAAAAAACTAATGAGCAATTCGAAACTTTTTGTCGTTTCATTTATCCGGCAGCAACTCAACACGCTGCCAGCCAGCCTGCCTGGCTGACATCGTAAACATTGGCTGCAAAGACTTTCAGCATGAAATGGAAACATCATAATTATCCACCAGATACTATATATACTATATACCAGATACTAATGAAGGCAAGCAAGATGATTGATTTGTTTTAATTAAGTAAATATAATATGTGACAAAAGCAAACACAAAAAAGCGCACAACACGCCAAGAAAAAAATGAAAATAAAATAAAATGAAAACGCTCTAAGTGCGTTCCCAAAAGCCGCGGCCGCAGCAGCAGCAGCTTGTGCCACATGACATTGTAAAAGTAAAATGTTCTGCGTTTGCAATTTCCCTCGGAAAATAATTTCAAATTACTTTGCCAACGTAAGAAATAATCAAGAGCAGCCAGCCAGTAACATGTTGCGTTGCAAACACCAAACATTGTGCTGCATGGAATGATGATGTTGGTCTCATTTTAAAAATAAATTTCAATTTCATTTCAAAAAGAAAAAAAAACACGCAACACATCTCAGCACAACATAGCATAGCTTCGCATCGCATCGCATCGTACAATGTCAACGCCAAATGTTGTAAATGTTGTGCAACGTTGAAAATGTTTAACCAAAAATAACCATAATAAAACCGAACCGTACCGCACCGAAAATGTCTCGAAATTTAAAAAAAGATGTCGGCAAAACAAAACACAAATAAAAGACTTTGCCGCCACCATCGTGCACACAACGAATGGTGGAACCGTGCCACAGCCACCACACACCGCAGTCCATGCCCAAAATAAACTCTATTCAACGTACACGGTGTATAGGGCACACACACGAACGCTCATTGAGACTCCATTGGACGCAAAAATACATTGGACACTTTTGCTTTTGCTGTCACACAACATGTTGTGTTTTCAACACTTTTTTCTTGGAACAATGTCTAAACAACTAAATGGGTCTTCATGTTCCACAATTCCAAATGGAACCCAGTAAAACTTTGCAGGTCGGTTTATTTTTATCCTCTCGAGCAATTGTTGGAAAATGGTGCGGACAACACATTTTAGTGGCAAATGCTCCAATTTATCAGATTTAGAACTGAAAAGCCTTAACAAATGCTCATAGGAACCACAGAGTAAATCCAATAAGAAGAATAAATATTTGGCAAATCGAAAAAACTAGCCACAGAAGGATGTGAGACCCTAATATTCCTAAAAAATCTTCCTTGTAATGCTCGCCTTTGAAAATTTATATAGGGTTGGCCATTTAAAAGTTTAAAATAGAATCGACTATAAAAAAATTACTGAATATTTTTTCAAATTTCTGGTTTTGTTGAAAGGTTGATCTTTGTCATTAAATAACACTGTGCAACATTTTTGAAGTCATTTTAAAATAACCATATACGGACACCGCTACATGATAAAAGACCAAAAAAAAAAGACCCGTGTTTCTTTTTTCCCCCAAAGTCATGCACTTTTTTTTTATGGGCCCCCAGAGATTTGAGGCCTCGGTGTAATTTTTGGAAAAAAGTGATCATATTCTCAGGCTCATATCTTGCAAACCGTTCGGAATTTTGATTTACTCTCTGAGGCAAAGTTCTATAGAAAGAAAAAGAAAAAACAAGTGAAATTAAAAAATTTTTGGAAAATTTTTCACTTTTGCGGCTACCTAAGCGCTACCTAAACGGTGTTAAGAATAATTCCTAGGAAGTTCATATGTTCTAGAAAGTTGTTTATTGAGATCTTAGGTACATTTTTGTAGTTGATTGTTTCCCTGAATTTTCAACGGTTTGCTACCTATGGACCTGAACAGGGGAAAAAAGGTTAAAAAAAATCGAATTTTTTTAAGTTTTTTGCGATTTTGACCTTGAAGATGAAGTTTTTTTGATTTTATATGTTCACAATTTTTGTTCTTTATGACAAGAGCTAGAACTTTGCCTCAGAGAGTAAATCAAAACTCCGAACGGTTTGCAAGATATGAGCCTGAGAATATGATCACTTTTTTCCAAAAATGACACCGAGGCCTCAAATCTCTGGGGGCCCATAAAAAAAAGTGCATGACTTTGGGGGGAAAAAAAACACGGGTCTTTTTTTTTTGGTCTTTTATCATGTAGCGGTGTCCGTATATGGTTATTTTTTTTCGTGTTGCACTGTGTAATGGAACACAATATCATTCTTCCATGACTATCACGACTGGCCGGGCAGTACCTCAGTCTATCAACCCAATTTTTCAGTACAGCCCAAAATCCACACCAAACTCGTTGTGGATGCATTGGCTTCTTAATAGTCACGGCAATTTCATATGGCATTCTCTGAATCCCATATGTGGCAATTTTGCTTATTGACATAGCCATCGAGATGAAAATGAGCTTCATTTGAAAACACGATAATTTTCCACGTACATTTCCTACTGTTTGCCTTAATGACTCTCTACTTTGGAAGTAAGTTTTTAATATTTCCCAATTTTTTTTCGAGCGTATAGCGTCCCATTTTTCAAATGTCAAACGTAAATCTGAAAACAAAAATCAAAATTAATGTTATTCTGCCTTTCAAAGTCGATTACTTTGACTTTGTAGTTCAAATTTAAATTTTTAAAAGGCGATGTTGGAGAGAAGTTAACCCTCTCATGCCCAATGTTGCCTATAGGCAACATTGCGAGTTAGTCCTATAAAATCTTTAAATTTTGTAGAAATAATAATTTTTATTTTTGTTTACATATGTAACAAAGAATATTTAAAAGGGAACCCACAAAGTCGGTAACTTGGATTTGCGTAGGAAGGTGAAAGTGTTTGAGTTTCTTGTAATTGAAATTGTTTAGAAATTCTTCTTATTTTTATTGAATTTCTTCGAGCACAAGAAAAAATGTCTTTGTTATTCGTAGAGATATATATCAAAAAATTTTAAAATGAAGAAACCATTTAAAAATATTATTTTTTTTAAACGATATCTGCAGTATAATGATTTTAAAAAACATCCTGTTACTCATGTCCTGTATCAATTAGAACCCCAAGAGTCTATAGAAATCATATTTAAAACCATACCTCATCAAAAAGCATAGTAAGTTTTATATACATATTTAATAAGAAGAAAATTCGGGCATGAGACGGTTAACTGATCGGCTCTAGATTACCCGCCTATGCTCCGGCTTGAGATCAGTGGTGTGACGAGGTCCTCAGCCAAAACTTGCTCGAGTAAACCAGCCTGGGTGCAATTTGTAATGCTCGTCTTTGACAATTTATAAAACAAGAACACGAAGACGGTGTTATTACCAACTAGGAAAGAAGCTAACTGCCGGCGCACAGTGGTTCAGAATCAAAATCCATCAATTCAATAACTTTTGTTGTAGTACACATTTTTGAGTTCTGCAAAATTAGACAAGGAATCAAGAATTATTTTGAGATAATAACATTAAAAATCGGGCAATCGAATATATTTTAGAAATCGGGCCAAAGTTGACTACATTTCGTATTTTTCGGTTTTAAAGAAAAATAAAATTTTTATTTTTTTGTTTTTAACATATTTTGACGCATTTGTTCATAATGCGAAGAAAAAATTTTATTTTATTTTTTGTATTACAGATTTTCAACTTTTTCAGGTTTTGAAAATTGAAAAAAAAACGTAGTTTCCTTTTTTGAATTTATCGAACTGTTTCTCACACATTTTAAGAGATTTTGCACTCAAAAAATTGCATATCGTAACTTATTTTTAAAATGTTGTCCATAAAACAAATTCTGACATGTAATGGTGGTAACCCATATGTATATGACTCAGTATTATATGATGTTGATGTTGTATGCACTTTTGATGCAGTAAATCGATATGTCTGATGAATCAAGTGTTATTAGGGTTTTTTGAACATAATTCCGGCAAATGAACTCCGATTGGCATACAATTTGGCTGGAGGATAAATGAAATTTAATGAGAAAATATGAATAGTTCGCGTTTTGGAACTAAAAATATCTGACTTTTTGCACTAGGATACATCTATGTCCCATGGGTGCAAAAAAGTTACCCTAAAAAAGGGGAAAACTTCAACCTTTCTGAATATGTACATTATTCTTACAAATGCTTTCAAAAGAAAAAGTTATGTTGGTCCAAAATCGTTTATTTTTTTTTTTAATAAAATAAATTCGAGTGTAAAATCTTTTGAAATGTGAACAGTTCGACAGAGTCGAAAAAGAAATTACATTTTTTTCAATTTTCAAAATCTGGAAAAGGTGAAAATATGTTATACGAAAAAAATTTAGACACTTCGGCCTTCCCTCTCCTAACCGTGGTGACACCCATGTCCTATATTTCGTATAACTCCTGACATTTATACGCTACATCGACAATCTGGGGTACTTATTCTCAATTTCTCTCATTCGATTGATAGCACGATCCTCAAAAACCTGCCGCATTCTTCCAAGTCTGTGAGTCCACTAGTCGTCGTCACGAGTCTGCAATCAGAAACGTTTGAGGACAGCAATGGTAATCTCCAAGCCGGGCGAGGAAAACAACTAGACTTAAAAAACTCAACCACAGCACTATACATAAATTTGCGATCACAAGAACATCTATTAGGAATCCCATGATTACACTTGAACAGATGTATTTAATTTGAATTGCCAAATCGGAGTACTAACAAACTTAATCTTCTAAGCCAAGAGAGCGAGCGCGCATGATAAATTAATAGAAAACTCACCAAACAGATAACTTTGAAAATACATTCTAAAATAAGTCGTATAAATAAAACTTGCAGGAACAGGAACAATCACAAATAACTTGTACAAAAGAACTAGACAAGCCAAAGGACATTCATCTCCTTAAGAGATGTCAAATTGCTTACCCACATAAGCCAAAGTGCTAGCTATAATGAGATCTAATCGATATAATCCAGCATGTTGAAAGGTCAAAGAATTTGCTGAGATGGTAACTTCTTGTAGCAAATCAGTCGCAAAATTTTCCCAAAGCGATAGCTAGAGAAGCTTCATCAGTATGCGAATAGCTGATAACTCAACACGGATTAATTTCCTTTAACCGCCAACCGCAGAAACACTGAAGATAATGGTAACACAAGTCTATAATTTTAATTGGATGTCCAAAGGCTTTGCTCAGGAAAATCTTAATGCTAAACCTGGTTAGATCTTTAATACGATTATACAAACCCAATGCGAGGAAATTGTTCAAGTTACTATTCACAGGAGATACTTCCAGTCATAGTCGTGATAGTAGTCGAATATTTCATAGAGTATTAGATATTAGTGCAAATGAGAACTGATTCAGATGAGCTAAACTACTTGTTAACTCGAGGAACTTACCAAAGCAAGCGATTTATCTGAGGAAATCCCATTGGAAACCGAAGCGTAAAAGAAAGCAACGATGGAAACTTGTCTGCGAAAAAATCTTGGTAGGAGTTGGGATTTGTGACGAGTCGGAGTGTTTTCAACGAGATCAATGACCTAAGGCATACTAATCTATTTGTTATTATGATCTCTTGCTTTTATCGAGAGGAAGGAGGGAAGGATACTTTAAATAAAGGACGAGAAAAAGTTATAATATGACAATAAAGTCAATCTAGAGAGGAAATAGGCTCAGATAGAAATTAGTTAGTTTTTATAGGCTGGAATATTGAACTTGCCGATGGATTTCTTATCGACTTTGAAAAATAAGGTTTCAGAAAATATGAAAGCCGCCACAACTATATATTCCCTGGCAGATTGAAGAGGTTGTCTAAGAAATTTCAGTAGACTGCAAATCGCTGTGTAATTTGAAAGTCTGAATAGTTCCTCATAATTTTGATAGTATAGGTAGTCCCACTCAGTTCCGTGGAATAAATTTTCCAGATTTCCTTTAAGAAAAGGGTACACGAAAAAGAGACCAATGAAAAATCGCTCAAAAAAATTTCCATATAAAAATGGCCGCTTTTTCATATGAAAAATCATCCAGAATTTTTTTTCATAATTTTTGGACAATATTTCATATTTGTCATTTGGGCGAAAATGAATATAAAATGTCGGCCATTGGGGAAATATTGCCCATTGGGTGATAAATTCAAATATGAAAAATTACCCTTTTGGACGATTTTTATACCCTACACCACTTCGTGGTCTAGGGTATTATAAGTTAGTTTTCCGCCAAATGTTTGTAACACCAAGAAATAATTGAGCTAGACCCACCTTTAAGTATACGGATCGGCTTAGAATCGCCAGCTGAGTCGATTTAACGATGTCTGTCTGTCCGTCCGTCCGTCTGCTGACCATCTAAGCTTGTTCGCACTCTACAGGTCGCAATTGTTGTCCGATTATCATGAAACTTGGCAGAAGTTATTTTTTCTGGCCAAGGACCATCGGTATTGAATTTGGAGGAAATCGGTTCAGATTTAGATATAGCCCCCATACAAATGTCGGTCCCGATTTGACATTTTCCGCTCTAGAAACCACATATTGTACCCGATTTTCTTTAAATTTGGTACAACATCTTATAATCTGACTAGAAACACGTATGCCGAAATTGGGTAAGATCGGTTCAGATTTAGATATAGCCCCCATACAAATGTCGCTCCCTATTTCACTTTTTCCGCTTTAGAAACCACATATTGTACCCGATTTTCTTTAATATTGGCACAACATCTTATAATCCAACTAGAAACACGTATGCAAAAATTGGGTAAGATCGGTTCAGATTTAGATATAGCCCCCATACAAATGTCGCTCCCGATTTGACATTTTCCGCTCTAGAAACGACATATTGTACCCGATTTTCTTTAAATTTGGCAGAACATCTTATAATCCAACTAGAAACACCTATGCAAAAATTGGGTAAGATCGGTTCAGTTTTAGATATAGCCCCCATACAAATGTCGCTCCCGATTTGACATTTTCCGCTCTAGAAACGACATATTGTACCCGTTTTTCTTTAAAATTGGTACAACATCTTAGAATCCAACTAAAACACCTATGGTGAAAGTGAGTAAGATCGGTTCAGATTTAGATATAGCCCTCATACAAATGTTGCTCCCAAATGTTTATCCGATTTTGGCCAAATTTTACATATTATATTTCACCCATAAACAGACATGGTGAAAGCGGGTCACATCGTTCCAGGTTTCAATATACCCCCGTACAAATGTCATTTTCCGATTTAACATTTTTTGTCAAACACATACATTTACAGGATGCAAAAATCCTTCCCGATTTCAATTTTTTACCGAATTGAATTGCAATGAGAATTGTTTGGGTGATGCCCATATGTCCATACTTTGGTATGACTTTGGTTAACTACTGTATAATTTGTATTTGTCTGTCGGACAATTGGATCAATTACCATATTATTTACCATATTCGTTAAGTTTGACTAAAGATGAATTTATAGCATATAAATTATATGAATATAATTTATATAATTTGTATGAACTACATAAAATTGCTCCCATGAAATACCTGGGTTTAGTAATCAAAGTGAGGTACATACGCAGGGAGTGGTGTAGGGTATTAAATAGTCGGCCCCGCCCGACTTTAGCCTTTCCTTACTTGTTCATAAATGCAACCGTAAATCCCACAGAAGAGAAAATCTTTAAGCCCAGCAACTAAGTAAACCTTTACTCAGCGTAGCCTGATTGGGACATATCATAAATGAGAAAAGCTTTAAGCCCGACCGAAGGCCAGCATCGTACACAACCTTTACTCTGCGCAACCGCTTTTGGACATACCCAGAGGCAACAATCTTTTAGCACGGCCGAAAGCAGGCAACGCAGAAAATATTTACTCTTCGTAGGCTCTGGACATACTCCAGAGGAGAAAATATTTAACCCAAAGGCAGAAATCCTTTTCTTGCGAAGCCTGCAGTGGGCGTACCCCAGTTGATATATTTTGGGGCGATTGTTCATATTAAAAATAACTCAAATTTTTGGATGATTTTACATATGAAAAATTACCGAATTTTTGGGACGTAATTTCATTTTTTTTGTTTTGGGCCATTTTTAAAATTGTTTGACCCAATTTTTGTTTTGGCCAATTTTTTATTTATCGTCTGGGCCAAAACATCTCCTTTATGAAATACCAATCTACAATCCAAACAGTCATGAATTCATAACACTGAAGCTATAGCATCCGGTTCCCTAAATGGTTCACTGGGCTCACATGTGCTCTCTCTCTCTCTCTGCCCCCTCTCCACCAGCCATTAGTGGACGCCTTGCCCCAGTAGCCTGCTACTCATTGGAATCTTCATTAGCACCACTATTGTGTCGCATCTGAGACAGTGTAGCGGCCCACGAAGGCTCATCAACAGCATTGGCTCCTTCTGTCAATTGATACCATTCACATGCACCAACGTGGCGACAACTACACTGGCGCAAGGAGTTGCAGGAATTGGCGAGAATTGCCGGTGGCAGTAGGCGAGGAAGGCAGAAATATTCGTTTTCGGAGTAAAATCACGTTTTGGTTATCAAGAACAGCCGGTGGCTGTAGATGTTGTTGGCCAAAGACATTTGAGGGAAGTGTTTCATCTGCACCAGCAAAACAATGACAACAACAAAACGATGCTAGAACGAGGAAAGTAAGCACGTGGAGTGAGAGTGGAGACACTAGCCAAAAATATGGTTGCATGTGTGTGACACTTCAAATGAATGGGGGAAAGGTAAGTGTGTGTGTGCGTGTGTGTTCGTATTAACAGAGTATTAGTGCGTTTTCTTTGGTGTTAGTTGTGCCACACGTATGCTTCACGAGTCATTATGTTAGTTTTGTCAGCTTCCATTGCAGCTGTCGTTCTTACACCGCTGGGCTTTAACCAAGAAATTCCCAACTTACTGGTGTTGGAAAGAATCCAAAGGACGAGAAGAAGAAGATGGACGAAGTTCAGGTAATCTTGGTTAGAAAACTTGACGACATGTTGGAATACATACTAATAATAAGCGAAAAGCCAGGCACATGACACATGTGAACTTTTTTCTTGGCACTTTTAGGGTAGCCCACACTTGCACTTCTTTCCAAAATCTATGGCAAGCGCTGATACTTCTGACCTGGTTTGCGTGAAAAATTGGAGTTTATGTGTTGATCAGTCAGGGACATGATTGCATTTCAGAAAATAAAACTCATTTGGAGAATGAAAGTGAAGGAACCAGGAGGGAAGTAAAAAGGTTAGTGAAGTGTAAACAGAGCACAATTCTTCCTTCTATAGACATTGATGGAATACTACTCTCCATGGAGGAACTATTCTCTGCAAGCAACTATCTGGAGCAACTATATTAATAAGCAGTCCCCCATAATATGGCGTAGAATTCACTCTAGTAGCCTTTCTAGAGAGAGGAGACCCGTCCAACAATACCCAAACTCGTGGTGAAATCAGGGATTGGAAATCTGTGGGCTGACCAATAGGTGTGGGATAGTGCATGACTTTTCGATTTTGATATGCTAGAATTCTTTAATTTTGTGAGGTTCGGGAAAAAACTCATGAAGCAAAAAATTGGGGGTGGTGGGGTGAGTGTAAGTGGGTGCTCATCGGTGTCAAAAGTGAGGGAAAAAGGGGTAAAATACATAAAAATGACCAAAACGACCTCGGAGTCGCCCACAGAGAGGTTAAATGTACGACCGACCTCCATTAATTCCCCCACCCCCCCAACATTTTTCTCGAACACACATACCCACTATCTCGACTTGTTAGGGGGGTCTCCCATACAAAAATTATTTTTTTATAAAATTTGTTCCCTCCCCACTTGAAAAAATTTGTGAGGACCACCTTAAGATTTGAAGATAGAGGGTAGGTACATAGAAAATATTGGGACTAAAAAAGTATTGGGGGTTGGTCATACATTTTATTCCCCTGGGAGCCTCCTTGGGGCAGTCATAGTGGTGGGAGCACATTTTATAAAAAATAATTTTTGTATGGGAGCCCCCTAATGAATGGTGATAGTGGGTATGTATGTTTGAAAAAAGTGTTAAGAAGGGAAAATTAATGGAGTTCGGTTTTACATTTAACCCCTCTAGGGACGACTCCGGGGCAGTTTTGGTCCTAACATCCATAACAAAACTTATAAAAAAATCGTATGGGGACCACCTTAAGGTTTGAAGATAGGAGGTAAGTATGTTCAGAGAAAATGCGGGGGTTGAAAGAATATTGGGGGTCCGTCATACATTTGACTCCTCTAGCGGACTCCTAGGGCCAGTAAGAGCTGTGGGAGCAAATTTTGTAAAAAATTAATTTTTGTATGGGAGCCCCCCTAATGAGTGGAGATAGGGGTTATGTATATTCGAAAAAAAAATTTAGAAGAGGGAAATTAAAGGGGCCAGTTTTAGATTTAACCCCTCTGGGGCGACTCCGAGGCAGTTTTGGGCCTAACTATCATAACAAAAATTATAAAAAATAAAAAATTCGTATGGGGACCACCTTAAGGTTTGAAGATAGGAGGTAAGTATGTTCAGAGAAAATGAGGGGGTTGTAAAAATATTGGTAACAAATTTTATAAAGACATAATTTTTGTATGGGAGTCCCCCTAATGAGTGGAGATAGGGGCTATGTATGTTCGAAAAAAATGTTGGAGAGGAAAATAATTGGGGATCAGTCTTACATTTGACCCAGCTAGGGGCGACTCCGGGCCAGTTTTGGGCCTAACTGAAATAACAAAAATTATAAATAAAAAATTTGTATGGGAAACACCTTAAGGTTTGAAGATAGGAGGTAAGTATGTTCAGAGAAAATGCGGGAGTTGAAAAAATATTAGGGGTCGGTTATAGATTTGACTCCACTTGTGACCTCCTTGGACCAGTAAGAGCGGTGTGAACAAATTTTATAAAAAATTAAGTTTTGTATGGGAGCCGCCCTAATGAGTGGAGATAGGGGCTATGTATGTTCGAAAAAAATGTTGAAGAGGGAAAATGAATGGACGTCGGTCTTACATTTAACCCAGCTAGAGGCGACTCCGCGACAGATTTGGGTCTAACTGTCATAACAAAAATTATAAAAAATATAAAAATCGTATGGGGCCCACCTTAAAGTTTGAAGATAGAAGGTAAGTGTGTTCAGGGAGAATGCGGGAGTTGAAAAAATATTGGGGGTCCGTCATACATTTGACTCCCCTTGGAGCCTCATTTGGGCAGTCTTTTATAAAAAATTAATTTTTGTATGGGAGCCCCCCTAATGAGTGGAAATAGGTGGTATGTATGTTCGAAAAAAATGTTGGAGAGGGAAAATAATTGGGGATCGGTATTACATTTAACCCCACCCACTTACACTCACCCCACCACCGCTATTTTTAGGCTCATGAATTGTTTTTTTTAACCTCACAAAACTAGGGTTTCTAGCATATCCAAATCGAAATGCTAAAATTCCCATACAACACTATCGCAGCACAGTGGAATATTTTCATACAAGTTGCGGCAAAAGTTAGAAGGAAAAGAGCTCACACATCCCTTATATCGTCAAATTAGATCAAGAACAAGTTTTTGTTTAAATCCGCCCACAACCACGCCCATCCCTCATGTAAGTTGAATAATTCAAAAAACGTCATAAATTTCTTATTATAATATATATGTTAATACAAATCATTACCCGTGATTTTATTTGAGTCCACGATTAAATGAAAATTGTCAGTACCAGGCACAAGGCCAAAATATATTTTTTTGGTATTTTTCGATTTTCAATTTTTTTTTCTAAAAATTATATTATTTTTTAATCAATGACAAACGGCTATTATAGCTTTATAAATAACTTAAGATCATTATCCTAAATATAAATAAATAATAAAAACTTACATCCCTAAAGTATGCTTTAAATATTGTTTCCAAAATACATTAACAGAGAACAACGAAGAAAGTATTGCTACATTTTTGACTTAGAAGGTTTTACCATTTCAGTAATTAAATCGATGTTGGCAGCTATAAGCAGAATATTCTTTTTAAAATGGATAAATAAGGCAATAGTTTAACAATATTTGTAAATGCCGAGGCATCGGTCAACCTCGCCAATATAGTTTTATGCTGTAGAAAATTAACAATACTATATGAATCCAAACTTCAGGTAAACCACTGTCTGAAAAGGAAAGCAAAAACGTAATTACACTTTTTAAATGCAAAATAACATCCCAATGGCTCTTATTTTCTACGAACTAAAGGACATTTAAATGCGATACATGGTTTCCGAGATACATCCCAATAAAATAACATCTATTATGATGAAATTTTCGACTATTATATCATTTATGAACTTTAAATGCATCCACAGCATATTGACAAAATCTATTAGCATATGCTGAATAGGAATGTTCTTTGCAAAATTCAATCAGTAAAGTCGAGATTTGGGCGCATGAAATTTGGGAGCGTTTGCCGCTGATAATACACTGTGCGCCGCATCACTGAGATTTTCGGCTACTCAACACAAACGAGAATTTTAAACAAAGGCAGGGAAGAGTCCTTCACAATTTATCTGGAAACTAGCTATGCTCTGCAGGATCTGGAGAAATGTGGATGTAAAGTTGTTGAGTATAACCGCGAGTTTACATTAGCCATACGAGAGAAGTTTCCTAAATCCCTCAGAGATACTCTATAGAATGGTGTAAACAAGCCAACCACAAATTCAAGAATACTTCAAGACTGCCGCACATATCTTCAGTAGATATTTACCAGAGCAGCGAACGTGCGAGTTTTTCAGGTTACTAATGACCTACTACCACCGGTATTGCTGGCATTGGTCCACCCTTTTCAACACACACAACATATAGCACTGATGCTGGCGAATAGCAGAAGGCAACTTGTCGAGCCCCAAAGATTATCTGAACAAAATCTGATACCAAGAGGTTCTTTCCCGTAAAAAGATTCTCATTTAATATTCTCTGTAATCCCTTCGCATCGAAATCATTCATGTGACAACTGCTTCCATTCTCGGGGGCCCTTTTGAAGAGAGAAAAATCTCAAAGTCGACGACAAAAATTTTCAATCTTTTCTTTTCATTATTTTTCTTTCAAAATGATTGTCATTTTGTGGTTATTGCCGAGCGTTTTTCATGTTCTTATCTGCGTGTGTTGTTGTTTTTTCTCTCTCGCCTATTGTTAATAATTACACGATGTCTGATGGTCCCAGGGAAATGTCTAGTCAATCTGTCACTCAGTCAGCGGTAGACGTACCTCAGTTGCTAGGTTACTCGTTATTTATATGAATGTGCGTTTGTCTGTCGAATCGTTTGAGAATGGTGATGATGATGTATGAACATAATTTGTTGAAGATTTATGTGTGTTTGTGGAACAACACAGGTTGGTAAAAACGTACATATACGAAATTAAATTATTTGTTGACAAATGTCCTGGCAAATAAATAAACACACAACCGAAATGTTGGAAAAAGTAGAAAAGTACAACTGGGACAGTTGCTGTGTGTGGCCAAAGACAACACAAAGCTGTGACTATTTGTTTTACCTTTGGGAAGACGTTGTACACGTTGTAGGGTTGAGAAGTGTGTTCGTTTGCAAAAACGGAAGACAGCTTGACCCACATTTTGCGAAGAGAAATAATTAAATTCTGGAGGCAATGATTAGGAAAATTGAATTTTAAAGGGGGTTTTCAACAATAGAGAAAAATTTTCATGGAATTTTAGTTTGCGGGGAAAGCAATGAGAAAAATAAATTATATATGTGCGACTCCAAATTGAATCGACACAAAAAATGTCCTCTTTGGACCCGACTCTTTTTGATTTATATAAAATATGGCAGTTTTTTTCTCATCGTTGGTGTGAACTTTTCGACATTTTTGATGTAATTTATATTTTATAATTCGCCGAAGTTGGCAATTTACAGTGTTTCTAAGTTGAATCATTGTCCACATACATCATTGCTTATAAAAGCTTATGTATCATCGGAAAGCTGTTGACGACTGCTTAAAAACGATATGGTAAATTGCCCAAGGATGTTTAAAATACCCTTTGCCCTTGAATATACTTACATAAGGCCATTCTGATTTTTCTTTTTTCAAAATTTGTTAGAAAATAGCCTATAATTTTCTACAAAACCTGCCAAAATTTCACGATGGTATCAGGAGCTATAAATATTTTCGTTGTTAAAAAATATTGCTGTCCTTAAAGGGTTAGAAAATTCTCTGAAAAATCACAATTAGCGGTCAGTACCTTTCCATCAATGGAAGTAGAGAGGATTTTAATGAAAAAAATCATTAAAAATACCACTAAAGTCTTTAAAAACCCGCCAGTTAAATTATGAATTTATGAAGTACCTTTTCGATTTTTAACGAATTAATATTCACTGCTAATAGTGTCCGTAAAATGTTCTATAAGTTTTATGACACAAACACAATGATAAACGTGATTGCAGTCGAAATTACAATTATTTGTTGGAAATAATTAAAAAAACTTAATTTAAGTCAGATTCAAAAAATTATAGATGTTCCCAGCAAAAAGAGATAACCCAATGAAGTGAAGCAGATGTTCATCTTGTGATTCGGAATTAGTGAAAATTGGGATATTCCACCAATGAAGTTAACATGGAGTTGTCATAGGAGGGATGTCCTTTATTTTGAAAGACTTAAAAGTTATTTTTAAGTGTTGTAAAGAAACCACTTTTTCGCTTGCTTCCATTTCTGTTTTAAAAAATTCGACGCTGCCGGGGGTAGAACAGCGGACCTTCTGATTGCTACTACGGCACTCTAACCATCTTAGCTATCCTCTGTTGTTGTAAAACAAATCATTTAGTTCTGTAAAACTGACAATTGGGAACTTAACAAAATATTTGTTTAATATGAACTAATATATAACGCAAATAAATACTAATTAAATTTAGAATTAAATAAATTGACACTACTTAATTTTACTGATATTATGCAGTACCAATAATTAATAAAAATATGAAATATTTTATGTACATTAAAAAAGCAATAAATTTGTATTTGTTAATCAAAAAATTTTAAATTGTCAAAATTATACAAAATTAAACATTGTTTATTTATAAAAATATTAAAAAAAGTGTTTTCCCGAGCCAAGATTCGAACCCGAGACCTTCTGGGTGCAAAGTGGACACCTTACCTTTGTGATCCCATTCTAAAAAGTCGTTCCCGTTCAGTTGTGAAAATGCTATTCATAAAATGTTACGGAATATTAACATATTATCGACTTTTTTGGCGTTGGTTAAAAGTACTTCCTCAAAAGCAGGAAAAATGCTAATTTGGATTTTGAGATGCGATTAAAATGTGCTTCCTACGGAAGTACTTCCATTTTTTTTCCTGGGTATGTATAGTAGAGCGTACCAGGTTACAAGTAAAAAAAAAAAAGTTCGCCGTACACCTTCGAATATGAAGTATTATTGAAAGGTAGTTTCAAAAAAATTTTTTTTATTTTTTTATGCCGAACGTAGGGGTCGCGCTTTTACATTTTTCTATATAACTTCTGCATTTATAAACGGATTTTAAAGTGTGATACATCGATGTTTTTGTCCGATTTTTTTGTCTTTGAAGTCATTGAGCTCAAACATGATTCATGATTTTATGCGAGCTTTAATTTTCGATTATTAGAGTGGTACATTAGGGTAGTAGCAACTGAGAAATGATGGGTAAGTACCAGAAGGGGGTGCTTGAGCTCAATGACTTCAAAGACAAAAAAATCGGCCTCGTCGAGACAAAAACATCGATGTATCACACTTTAAAATCCGTTTATAAATACAAGTTATATAGAAAAATGTAAAAGCGCGACCCCTACGTTCGGCATAAAAAAATAAAATTTTTTTTTTTTGAAACTACCTTTCAATAATACTTCATATTCGAAGGTGTACGGCGAACTTTTTTTTTGAGGTACGCCCTAATGTATAGGTATATATACATAAGGATGGCTCATGGCTGCAGTCACCTCCGAAATGAAGATTTAATTCAGAAAAAAATGTTGGACAAAAATGCAAATGCAAAGTCAGGCGTGGCCGACTATATGATACATTCCACTTTCTATCCGAATACAATCCAACTGGGTAAAAAAGTGAAAACGGGAAGAATTTTTGTATGTTTCTTAATCATAGGATAATATGACCCAATTTATCAAATCGATAGGAATATTTGTATCGGGCTATATCCAAAAATGGAATGAAGTGACCCACTTTCAAAAAAGGTTCTTTCAGTTTAAGTTTCACAATAGGTTCTTTGAGTTTAAGTTTGAAGAAATTCGGTGAAAATATGTGGTTTCAGGGGCGGAAAAATTTAAGCCGGAAGCGAAATTTGTATGGCAGCAAATAAATAAATCTCAACCGATCTAACCCATTTTCACCATGCGTGTTTCTAGTTTCAATACAAGATATTTTACAAAATGTTAAGACAATCTGATAAAATATATGGTTTCTAGGCCGGAAAAAGACAAATCGGGAGCGACATTTGTATAGGGGCTATATCTAAATCTGAACCGATCTAACCCGCTTTCACCTCAGATGATTCAAGTCAGATTAAAAGTTGTTAAGCCGAATTTGAAGAAAATCGGGAACTATATGTGGTTTCTAGAGCGGAAAATGTCAAATCGGGCGCGACATTATAGATAGCGTTCGTCCTTGAAAACTTACTTTTGTCACTTTTTGTTAAGATTGGACAATAATTGCGACCTGTAATTTGATTGCAACAATAGATGGACAAACAGAGATTTCTAAATCGACTTAGAATGTGATTCTAAGCAGATCTGTATAATAAACAATGGGTTTAACTCGTTTCCTTTTGTGTGTTACAAACAAATACACAAAGACGTAATACTCTGGTGGAGTGTATGAATATTACTAGGGATAAACATTATTTTTTTGGGGTGTTTTCATGAGCTTTTAGCTAACAGACAGGCTCGATCTAAGAATGGCATATTTTGAAAATCATCATTAAACAATCCAAACTTTATTTTCGTGGCGTGACTGAAAATTGTGTTTCCATTTGTATAGAACGCGACCAAGCCTAATATACATAATTCTTTTTTTCGACTTAAACCACAAGATATTAAATGACAAAGCCAAACATGTAAAATCGTAAACAGATTTTATTCACTATATGTTCACTCAACAATCTGGTATAAATCACAACTCTGGAGATTTTCTCCCCTAGTTTAGTATTTAGAATTGATTATTTTCATATTTTAAAAATTTTACGTTTCTCGATATCCAGTATTTAACCCAATACGAATGCAAAATGCAATTTCAATAGCTATAACTTTTAAACTGATATATGTACCGGAATCATTGAGAATTACATCTCTCTGACTCGCAACAACCAGTGCATAATGGTAATAATAATAATATATATATAATAATAATATAATAATATATGTATAATGTATTATGCGGGTTTTAAAGCGGTTATAGGTCAAATGGGAAGGATATTTGACCCACTCACATGGGTCCTACTTTTGATCTGAACCTTTTTGCTCCAAGTAAAATAGCGATCGTTCCTGTTCAAAAAAAAATACTTCTGCTAAACTTCAAGACTAGCGTCCTGTGCTTTGATGACAAGCTCCAGATGGCCACCAGACGGAGAAAGGAGGGACGGATGGACAGACAGACATCGCCAATTCGATTCAGGTTGCGATTCTAAGCCGATAGGAATTGTTCAAAGTGGGTCTACCTCGATTATTTCCTGGTGTTATAAATACTGGGCGTGGAAACAAATAGATGAACTTCAGGAGGAATTAATACAAATAGTTAGCTAAAATTATACGACTGATGATTCGCATGTAAAAAATCACCAATATTTATTTAAACTGAACAAGGGATGATGATAAAAAAATATATTTTTTTTGACAAGTATCTTCATAATGATAAATGGAATTACATAAAATTGCATAGAAACATTGGCTTTGGCACTATCTGCAAAAAAATACAAAAAAAAATGATTTATGATATATACATAAACGATCTATGGATAAATGTAGAAGATATGACACTATATGTAGACGTAAAAGAATTTAGATTTTTTTAATTTTTATAAATTAAATATACATACGTTTGTTTTGTTTCAGCTGACATAAAGAAAACAAGGCATAGTTGGACAAAATTTATGAAAAATCGTACAAGCTTTGGAGATTATTGTTGAAAAAAGTGACACACGATTTTTTTAAATTCCATTACTACTGCAATAAGCGTCATAACTTCCACATTTATTCATAGATATTCAACTGGGGTTTTTTCTCTTCGCTAAATTCCCAGCTTTTACAAAAGAAACTATTATATTATTCAACTGTAAAGGGGTATTTCGCCCTATTTATAAAAAAAATAAAAATCATATATTTTAGTTTTTTCGTTTGTATTTTTTTGTCCGTATCAATATTTGATTTAAACTGGGATATTGTCCTGGCTCAAGACCATTTTGCATCTAAATTTAATAGAATGCAAATTGATTTACGAATGGCATGGTGACATTTAGTACTTTTTAAATTATGTTGCGTCTATCAAAAGTGTCATAACATCTACAAAATACATTTTTGTATTTTAATGATTTTTTTCGTGCCTTTTTTCGAAAAAAAAAAATATAAATTTTTGGGAACTATTATTCTTAACCACTGTTTCTACCTTTAATTAAACATATAAGCATGTATGATCAGATATAAATTTACCTTAGCCTTCAACGAAAAATTTTATTTAAAAACAAGTAAGGAAAGGCTAAAGTCGGGCGGAGCCGACTATATGATACACTCCACTTTCTATCGGAATAGAATTCAATTCAGTAAAAAAGTGAAAACGGGAAAAAATTTTGTATGTTTCCTAATCACAGGTTAATATGACCTGGTTCAATTTGTCAAATCGAGAATAATATTTGTTTCGGGGCTATATCCAAACATGGAATGAAGTGACTAACATTCACAATAAGTTCTTCCAGTTTAAGTATAACCTGTTATGCTCAATTTTAAGAAATTCTCTGAAAAACGCGGTTTCTGGGGGAACGAAATTTGTATGAGAGCTGTATGTAAATCTGAACCGATGTGACCCATTATAACCATAGGTTTTCCTAGTTTAAATATAAGATTTTTGGCCAATTTTGAAGAAAATCTGTTAAAATATGTGGATTCTGGATCGGAAAAATTCAAATTTGGAGCGAAATTTGTATGGGAGCTATATATAAATCTGAACCGATCTAACACATTGTTACCACAAGTGTTTACAGTTGAAAGTTGTTTTGTCAATTTTGAAGAAAATCTGTTAAAATATGTGGATTCTGGAGCGGAAAAATTCAAATTTGGAGCGAAATTCGTATGGGAGCTATATATAAATCTGAACCGATCTAACACTTTTTACCACAGATGTTTCTAGTTGAAATATCAGGTTTTTTGTGAATTTAAAAAAATCTGTTAAAATATGTGGATTCTAGAGCGGACAAATTCAAATTGGGAGCGAAATTTGTATGGGAGCTATACATAAATCTGAACCGATCTGATAAATTTTTACCAGAGGTATATCTAGTTGCACTATAAGATGTTTTGCCAATTTTGAAGAAAATCTGTTAAAATATGTGGTATCTAGAGTGAAAAGAGTCAAATCGGGAGTGAAATTCGTATGGGGGTTATATCTAAATCGGAACCAATTTTCTTCAAATTAAATAGCGTTCGTCCTTGTCCCGAAAAACTTCGTTGTGCAAAGTTTCGTTTAGTTCTGTCTACAATTGCGACCTGTATCGTGATTACAACAATAGATGGACAGACGGACATTGTTAAATCGATTCAAAAAGTGATTCTAAGTCGATCGGTGTAATTAACAATGGGTCTATCTCCCTTCCTTTTGGGTGTTACAAACAAATGCCCAAAGACATAATACTCTCGTGGAGTGTAAAAAATTTATTATAAAATATTTTTTATAGAACACGGACACAACATTTTTATTTTTTTGTTGCACAATAGCAATAGTCAAACACACATACTTTGGTTTAAGACTCTATAAATTTTTGACAAATTTATGAGATTATAAAGATTATAATTATAGTCAAACTGTGTACCCTGGTCGAGTTTGTAATTAAAAGAGTTGACGTTTTTGAATGATATAATTATTTTACAATTTATTATTATTTTCTGCTAGACTTAGAGATGTACCACATGTAAGAGAACACTTTGGCTAAAGTAAATAATTGTTGTGGTTTTAGGAAGTAGAACAAAAAAGTAGAAGAATGTCATTTCAATGTTGATCCTTCATTATCATTCGAGGCAAGCGTTGGAAATTTTGGGGCAAAAGTGTGTATATACTGTTCTACTATACATACCCAAATTTCTTCTTCCTTTGTAAATAAGTTTAGATTTTTAGAGCTATTTTATATACCCTGACTGCTTTTTTACATTTCCTTTCTATTGCACATCATAAAATTAATTGTTGAATATCAGCAAAACTATATTTTTATTAAACTAGATAACCACCATAACAATTTTGAGTACTCTCCCTTTACACTGACTATAATATACCGACATTAAAGAAGTTACTAAATATATGAAGAAATACGTAAAATGTTCAGCTTAATTACCCCAGGATCACGTACAAAATTCCCGGGATATGGAGTATGGAATATACGAGACTTTTCCCGCGAATAATACCGGAATGCAAACTCCAATACCAAAGAATACTTCCTGTGAAAATCTAGTCCTTTCTTTTTTTCCTAGTTAGTACACTGCACCTAACCTCTTATCCATCCGAAGTTTAAGGCTTCCTGTAGTTATTTTTAAATAGATCTAAAATAGAAAAAATAAATTTCTCTAAAGAAGTGCTAATTTCTTTATTCTTCGGATAAACTTGTTATCTTGCAAACACTCCATAAAGATATTTTTGCGTTCCCTTTTGAAACATTTTATACAGCTTCTGTTGCTGGCTGCCATCCTAGCCTGACACATTGTGGATGTTACATTCATTTAATTCCTTCATGGTTCAATGAACTTTTGCAATTTAATAATATGACAAACTTAACCCAATTTTCAACAATATGTCAATAACATCACAACAATTTCCACTTCATCCACAAACACACACACACAGACATAGTAGGTACTTTGGCACGAAAAGATAGAAAGATAGACACACTCATACACACACACTCTCATAAGGATTCTTAGAAATGGGGATACTCTTACACATACACATATCATCGTCATCATAACATCACAATCTGTGAGTGAAATAACTACAGCAACAACAACAGTATCATCGACAACAGCGCCGCCGAAAGAAGCAACAGCAAAAGCAGCAGCAGCATCAACATCTTAAGCAACTGTTGCCCCACTGGAATGTACTACTAAAGACATTCTTATGATTTTCGTCCTGGTGTCTGCTTTTTCATCGCCTTCGTCTTCGCCTTCTTCCTCCTCTCCACCATCATCGTCATCATCTTTATTGGCATCATCGCAATATGTAAGCCGTCGCACTAGGGGTATGGGCAGGAGGGGGATCAGAAAAAAGCAACACTTGCGTATAATGAAGTGTAAAGTGCATGAGGAGAGCACATAAAAACACAGCAAACATCAACATCGACAACGGTTGGTAGTAATTGATGGAAAACGTTAAGCACAAAATCAAAAAGAAACAAAAAAGGATTTACTCCCTCCCCCCTTCCCACGAAAAATCTTCTCCCGAATTCCCCACCAAAAACAACGCACATTATTAAAGGACATCCTTCGGATGGATGTTGTCGGAAGGGGCACTTGATGGTCATGATGTTCGAAAGGGATGTTTTCTTTGCCATTAATTGATTAAAGCGTAAAGGAGCTAAGTCCAGGAAATACTTAATACTAATCACTTAAAGCTGTCACATCAAATGTGGAGGATATTAGTTAAGGGTTTCTTAACTTTAATAGCCATTGATGGCTAACAAATTCATCGTGGTGGATAGCGAAACTTAAGCACAGTGGTGTTGTTGGTGGTTGCAATTTAATGGAGGGGAGAGTGTTGGATGTCAACAATATTTCCAAAAAGTTTGAATTTTTCTTTCTTTTATGACTATTTGTAGAGCCGGATGTTGTAAACTAAAGCATAAACTTGTTTCTATTGTCCCTTTATTTTGATATTAATTTCAGCTAAGAATAATGATAGCAAGGAAAGGGGGAGAACGTTTGTTAGTAAATATCGAAGCTGTCAAAGTTCATAAAGCGTTACACTAAAGTAACACTGGTGGTCATTAGCAGGCTTCGATTTCGAGGAAAACAGAGAACGGAAAAAATTGGTTGAAAAGAAATTTCACATAGTCGTGGATGAAATTTTTCTTCCAAGTTGAATAAAAAGGCCGATTCTTGTATGAGTCATTCCATGTCAGGATTGTTTTGAAAGCTCGTGTATATATTCTTCACATTTATACGTATTTTAGAAAAAAATATTTTTTTTTCACGAAATTATAGTAAATAAAAGGTGTGTTCATTCAATCGCCCTTAACTCCTGAAATATTTTGATTTTTTTAAATGTTAAAGCAAATATTATAGACGCAAGAGAATTTAAAAAATACATATTTCAATGTTTGTTTCTGATGATGTTTTTGGCATGGAAATGCAAAAATATTTCGTTTTATTTTCTAATAAAACAGGCTTATTTATTTTGTTCGATTTTTTCTATTATATTAAAACTATAGTACTAAAGGACAAAAATTGGAATTTCATAAAAAAGTTTAAAAATATCCATAGCAATTTCTTAGTGCTGATTTTATGGAACAATGTCAATGAACACAAACTATAATTTTCTAGGTCCTGGATTTTTCTTATTTTTTGTTGCATCAAAAATAATTTATATATCGTCCAAAATGTTTATATGATCCACATTTTCGTCAGAAATATTATAACTATTAATAACACTATTCAACAAAAAATAAAAAAAAAAAAATATATATAATTTTTATATATAATTTTATAATAAATAAAAGGTGTGTTCATTCAATCGCCCTTAAGTCCTGAAATATTTTGATTTTTTTAAATGTTAAAGTAGTGTTCTTCTGTGTCTTTTTTATCGACTGTGAGAGTTGTGTAGTGGTGAAATGGTGGGTTCTTTTTTCCATTCTTTTAATATTTTTGCAAAATCTAACGAAATTTTAGAAAAAACCATCAGAAGACAACAAAAATAAAAAAAAAATGGAATTTTCTGATATATCTGCCAAAATGTTGAAATTCTCGTGTGTATTTATTTATTATTTTTTTTAATTCCAATATTTTTTAATAAAAATAAAATCAAAAACTTTTTTTAATTTAAATATTTTATAATAATTTAAATAAAAATCAAACAATAATAGTTTGAAGTTTCATTTTTTGGTGCTAAAAACCAACAATTGTCCCAATATTTTGTACAGAGAAAGAGTTATGACTGGCTGAGTTGACCCCTCAAAACACGCAAGACTTCAACGTTACAGGAATGCATAGTTTTTTAATTTTTGCAAAAAAAAAATGCCTAAAATATATCTTTCAATAACAAACGCGTTCACCAAATATCATCAAAATCGTAAGACCTTCGAAAATGTCTATTCTAGGCCTTAGTGGTCCTAGTGAATCAAACCTTATTTTCGACAAAAAAAACAACTTTATTTTTTGGAATACCCTAATATACATATAAACCGAATTTTAGTATTCTAGCCTTTGATTGTTTACCCTGTAGCTGTAGCTAGTTTGATTGGTGTCGTACAAATTTCGAAAAGAAAAAACCTAAAAATAATATTTTTATTTCAAATTTATGTATTTAATTTAAAAAATAATGATTAAAAAACAATTTTAGAAACCAAAGCGATTTCCGGATGTTTTGAAGCAGAGGAAGTTATTGCATGAACCATTTTATTGAGAGATATTGAATGGTAGAGAATTACCGCCCACTACAGTTTTTGTCCCATAGCTCTCCTATATTGGATTTGGCCTATCACTCACCTGAAATTTCTAAGTTTTAACAAGTAAAAACGGAGTAAAGTTCGGTCGGGCCGAACCTTATATACCCTTCACCATGGTTTGCATTCCACAGAGGCTGTCGATTTTCGTAGAAGTGCAGTAGTATTACAAATAATACATTTTTTTTAATATAGCCAATATATTCTTGATCGTCATAAAATTCTAAGACGATCTAGCCATGTCCGTACGTCCGTCTATCCGTCTATCCGTCTATCCGTCTGTCCGTCTGTTGAAAGCACGCTAGCATATAAACGAAAGGAGCTAGAACGTTCAAATTTTCCATAAATGCGTCTTATAGTCGTAGATCGGTTGGGATTGAAACGGGACGAAATCAGCCCAAAGGGAAAAATTTTCCCTCACAAGGACTAAAAATACCCATAATAATCCCTAATATTTTAACGTATTTAAGCTTGTTTTTTGAATATGTGTGTTTATATTTGCTTGATATTTGGTATGCGCATTGCGCATTCCCCTTACAGCAGTGCACCATAAAGTGATTCTTATTTGTAGGGGGTGGAATGGGGCAAAAAAGGGATAAAAATGGTACATATTAAACGACAACAGCTAGAAACATGACATTCGGTGTGTATATTCCTGTAATTGAGTAGATACATAATATAAAAGTATTTTTTCCAAATTCGTACTTTTAAGGGGTAAAATGGGAATAGAGGGATAAAAATGGTACCAACCAAACGGCTGTGCCTAGAATAATGAAATTCAGTGTATACATTCCTCTGATTGCACAGACAAGTAAAATACACGGATTTTTCCAAATTCGCACTTTTTGGGGTTAAAATGAAAAAAGGGGATAAAAATTGTACCAATCAAATGACGGCTGCTAGAGTCATGAAATTCGGAGTATACATTCCTTTGACTAAGAAGACATGAAAAATAAAAGGTTTTTTTTTCAAATTCGTGCTTTCAAGGGATACAAGGGGTACGGAGGGATAAAAATGGTACCAACCAAACGGCTACACCTGGAATAATGAAATTCGGTGTATACATTCCTCTGATTGCGTAGACACTTCAAATAAACAGATTTTTCGAAATTCGTACTTTTTGGGGTTAAAATGAAAAAAGGGGATAAAATAGTACCAATCAAATGACAGCAGCTAGAGTCATGAAATTCGGAGTATACATTCCTCTGACTGCGTAGACACGGAAAATAGACGAATTTTTCGAAATTCGTACTTTTTGGGGTTAAAATAGAAAAAGGGGATACATTCCTCTGATTGCGAAGACACTTAATATAAACAGATTTTTTGAAATTCGTACTTTTTGGGGTTAAAATGAAAAAGGGGATACAAATAGTACCAATCAAATGACCGCAGCTAGAGTCATGCAATTCGGAGTATACATTCCTCTGACTGCGTAGACAGGAAAAAAAGGAATTTTCTAAATTCGTACTTCCAAATGGTACCAACCAAATGGGCGTAGCTGGAATCATGGAATGCGGTGTATACATTCCTCTGACTGCATAGACACGCAAAATAAAAAGTTTTTTTTTTCAAATTCGTACTTTTTCTTTTACGGCAAAAGTTGGTTGAATCACGAAGTTAAGTTATTTTGCACTATGTACGTGAGATAATGGATTTTCAAAATTTGTACTTTTGGAATTAAATAGAATGGAAATACAAAAATACCAGCTGTAGCACCCACTTATTTATGATATTTAACCAATATTTATGATATTTAAACTTTTTGAAAATATTAATATAAGAATATTTATTTTTTGATTTGAAATAAATAATGGTTTGAAATAATTAAAATATTATATTTATTTATAAAATTATTTTTTCAATATTTGTATTTGTTTTGGTTTGGGTATATTAGAAAATTTATATTTTCCTGTAATATTACTGCACATCTACGAAAACCGACAACCTCTGTGGGATGCAATCCATGGTGGAGGGTATATAAAGTTCGGCCCGGCCGATCTTAACGCCGTTTTTACTTGTTTTTTATTAAAAATCATTTTCGATCACATTTTAGTTGAACCTAAAATTACAAATATTTATTAATCTTGATATTATTGTGTACAATTTATATATTTATAATTTAATAGTTTTGTTAATATTTTCACATTTTTTAAACTGGAAAAGAGTGCAGTGCAGATCGTTGTAAATATGCAAAAAAAACCACTAATGTTTCGTTTGAATGGAAACATTTGATTTTTTACTAATTCTCCTATAATTCCACAATTTCGTACAGATTTTATTAAACTGTTCAGATCACATATACACAACAATATCTGTTTACATATTGAACATTTTAACTTTGTGTTTCAACAGGAAATTTGATTCGCACCTAGTTTTATAGTATTACGTCGTTCTTGAAGATATAAGACCCGCTTACACCTCTGATATAGATAATGCAGCATGCATTAACATGATTGCATTGATTTAAGGGTTTACAGGAAATATTACGAGGATTCTCATTTTTTTTTAGATTTTTTTAGAGCGATGGCCCATTGCTCATGATAAATTTCGGCCGAAATACCAATGCGCCATTAAGGCGCACAATGGAATACATTCAGTACTCTTGTTGATAGCTCCTCATAAGGAAGGGACACAAATCGTTTCTCCAAATGCGTTTCTCCCAATGCCTGTGTGACACAACATTTTCATTTTCTTCAGTCTGAATACGTTTTTTCTTCTGGGAAAATACTCATTTCGACAAGTATTCCAGCAACGAAAGCACAATGAGTTGCATGATTTCATTTCAGACTTGAATCCTTCACTTAAATTCCCCACAATTCATGCCTTCTGCCTTCGAAGTTCATACCACTTTTTGGGGAACAGAAAATATGATTTGTTCTAGGCTCTCACTCGAGGGAACCGTACAAATGAAGTCTGCTCGCCTACGAAATTAATTTCAATTCACTGGCAAGTGACTGGCAGTCTAGCCGGGCTAACGTAAGCATGAAGGATATGAAGCCATCGCATCACATATGTATGAATGCACAGTGTGCACCACCCACCTAAAATACATCCTGGCAAAGTAAAACACATGTGTGTGTGCGAGCTGGCATTTGTAACGTCTAAACACATGCCTTTGACGTTTGAAATGAACTCGACCGAGTGAGGGGGGCGGGGGGCTCTTCTGTCTCTCACGAGTAGACATTGATAAACCGTTTGATTAAATGGAAATTTTGTGCCGACTCAGCATAACAAGTTAAAATCTAACCTCACCCTTGGCCACCGACTGGCCGAGGTTTTGTGTGTTTGAAACGAGAAGTAGTTGTTGTTTAAATTTTGTTGCTCCTGCTGCCTTTCTTTAAAACGTTCCCAATTTTACTTTCAGTCTCAGTCTCTTTTTTTCCACTTTTTGCGCTTGGCCTTTTGTTGTAGCGTTTCCTAGGAAACCTTAAACTTATCTTAATTATAAAATCGTAACAATTTTCTGCCTGCCTTTCAGCACACCTTTCCTTTTTTGCTGTTTTTGCCTTTGTGGCAGAGGCATAAAAGATATGGTAATATTTCCGTTTCCTGCTGCCTGGCTTTGTTTTTCTCTAGTCTGTATGGGAGCGTGTGTGTGGCAAAAACGTAAATCGAGACACATTAACCGAGAAACATACTCGAGGAGGAATACAATTCTATTCTATACATTTACATTTAGACTTACACTTGCATTTACATAACAAGGACTTAAATTGCAGAAAATCTCAACATGAGTTATATTAAAATTGTTTCGTAGGACTTTAGTTATATAGAGTAATAGGAGCGGCGAAGGCAAAGGGAGAGGAGATGCTGCTCGCACTATATTATTTTAATCGGGAGTATGTTTTTTAATTATGTTGAAAAAAATGTTGAAAAAAATTTAAAACTATAACCCATTAATGAAAAAATATGAGTCATTCCATGTCAAGCTGTACAAGCCTTTTCAGTTTTGAATACTATGACAAAGGAAATTTTCGAATATCTTAACTACAACCAAAGATAAGAGATATTTTAAAAAATGCATTGAAATTTTTAAAAATGACATAACTTTCACGATTTTGAATTTTAAACATTTTTTTTTTAAATCTTGCTTATAACGGAAATTTCCTTTGTCTTAGTATTCAAAACTGAAAAGGCTTCCTAAAATTTTTTTTTATTATTTTTTTTAATTTAAAAATAAAAAATATTTTTTAATTTTTAAGAAAAATATATGTTATTGACTATTAGGAAGCATTTTCAGTTTTGAATACTATGACAAAGGAAATTTCCGAATATCTTAACTACAACCAAAGATATGAGATATTTTAAAAAATGCATTGAAATTTTTAAAAATGACATAACTTTCACGATTTTAAATTTTAAAAAATTTTTTTAATATCTTATATAATTTATTTTATTTATTTAAATTTTCTTTGTCATAGTATTCAAAACTGAAAAGACTTTCTAAAAATTTTTTTATTATTTTTTTTTATTTTTTTTTAATTTAATAATAAAAACTATTTTTTAATTTTTAAGAAAAATATATCTTTTTGACTATTAGGAAGCCTTTTCAGTTTTGAATACTATTTCAAAGGAAATTTCCGAATATCTTAACTACAACCAAAGATATGACTATTAGGAAGCCTTTTCAGTTTTGAATACCATTTCAAAGGAAATTTCCGAATATCTTAACTACAACCAAAGATATGAGATATTTTAAAAAATGCATTGAAATTTTTAAAAATGACGTAACTTTCACGATTTTGAATTTTAAACAATTTTTTTTTAAATCTTGCTTATAACGGAAATTTCCTTTGTCTTAGTATTCAAAACTGAAAAGGCTTCCTAAAAATTCTTTTCATTATTTTTTTTTATTTTCTTTAATTTAATAATAAAAACTATTTTTTAATTTTTAAGAAAAATATATCTTATTGACTATTAGGAAGCCTTTTCAGCTTTGAATACTATGACAAAGGAAATTTCCGAATATCTTAACTACAACCAAAGATATGAAATATTTTAAAAATGCATTGAAATTTTTAAAAATGACATAACTTTCACGATTTTGAATTTTAAACAATTTTTTAATATCTTATTTAATTTATTTTATTTATTTAAATTTTCTTTGTCATAGTATTCAAAACTGAAAAGACTTTCTAAAAATTTTTTTATTATTTTTATAATTTTTTTTTAATTTAAAAATAACAAATATTTTTAAATTTTTAAGAAAAATATATGTTATTGACTATTAGGAAGCCTTTTCAGTTTTGAATACTATTTCAAAGGAAATTTCCGAATATCTTAACTAAAGAGTGATTTTTTTGAGGTTAGGATTTTCATGCATTAGTATTTGACAGATCACGTGGGATTTCAGACATGGTGTCAAAGAGAAAGATGCTCAGTATGCTTTGACATTTCATCATGAATCGTCTTACAAACGAACAACGCTTGCAAATTATTGAATTTTATTATCAAAATGCGTGCTCTGTTAAGAAAGTTCAATGCGCGCTTCCATTTTATGGTCAGTTTAATCGACCCACTGAAGCGGCTATTCGGGCTATTGTGACTAAATTTCGCACCAAATTTACATTGTTGGACATTAAACCACCAACACGCTTACGTAGAGTGCGAACTGAAGAAAATATCGCAGCTGTATCGGCCAGTGTTAATGATGACCACCAATTTTCGATTCGTCGCCGTTCGCACCAATTGGGTCTCTGTTACTCAAAAACGTGGAAATGCCAAAATTGGACTAAGCGGATGGACCACCTAAGACGCAGCCGCGGTCAACATTTAAATGAAATTATCTTCAAAAAGTAAATGTCATGAACCAATCTAACGTTTCAAATAAAGAACCGATGAGATTTTGCAAATTTTATGCGTTTTTTTTTAAAAAAAGTTATCAAGCTCTTAAAAAATCACCCTTTACAACCAAAGATATGAGATATTTTAAAAAATGCATTGAAATTTTTAAAAATGACGTAACTTTCACGATTTTGAATTTTAAACAATTTTTTTATATATTATTTAATTTATTTTATTTATTTAAATTTTCTTTGTCATAGTATTCAAAACTGAAAAGGCTTCCTAAAATTTTTTTTATTTAAAAATAAAAAATATTTTTTAATTTTGAAGAAAAATATATGTTATTGACTATTAGGAAGCCTTTTCAGTTTTGAATACTATGACAAAGGAAATAATATCTTAACTACAACCAAAGATAAGAGATATTTTAAAAAATGCATTGAAAAGTCTAAAAATTACATAACTTTCACGATTTTGAATTTTAAATCATTTTTTAATCTTGCTTATAACCTCAAAGCGAACCTACGTACACATTTCCATCGAAATCGCAGACTTAAAATGAAATTATTGATCGGTTTCCCATGGAAGTACTCATAGTATAATTATTTTGCTAAGTGGTCGTGGCCTTGAAAATTAGTTTCCAATATTTCAATCACAATTTTTTTTTACGAATTTTTTCGACTTTGCTTTTGCAAAATCAAACCGAAATCAAAATCGAAATTAAATTTTTTCAGTATGTTATGAAAAAATAAGTAAAAACGGAATTAATTTCGGCCTGGCCGAACTTTATATACCCACCACCATGGATTGCATTCCACAGAGGCAATATTATCAAATATATATAAATATAAATTTTATTAATATAACCAAACCAAACTAAATAAAAATATTGAAAAAATAATTTTATAAATAAATATAAAATTTTAATTATTTTAAACCACGCTTATAAGTCAATTCAAAAAATAAGTATTCTTATATTTATATTTTCAATAAGCTTAAATAAATATTGGTAGATAGTGGGAGCAACAGTCGGTTGTATTTTCAATCTATTTTAATTCCAAAAGTACAAATTTTGAAAATCAATTATCTCACGTACGTAGTGCAAAAGAACCTTAACCACTTTTTGTCGTAAAAGTAAAAAAGACCGAATTTGGAATAATCTTTTTATTTTGCGTGTCTATGCAGTCAAAGCAATATATAAACCGAATTCCAGGATTCTAGCTGCGGCTATTTGGTTGGAACCATGTTTATCCCCTTTTTCCTAGTTTACCCCTTTTATTTTTCGTGTATGCTCCGAATTTCATTCATTTGTTTGGTACTAATTTATCCCCTTTTTCCATTCTAACCCGAAAAAGTACGAATTTCGAAAAATGCGTTTATTTTCCGTGTCTACGCAGTCAGAGGAAAGTATACTCCGAATTGTATGACTCTTGCTGCGGTCATTTGGTTGGTACTATTTTTATCCCCTTTTTCATTTTAACCCCAAAAAGTACGAATTTCGAAAAATCGGAGGAATGTATACACGAATTTCATTATTCTGGGTGCAGCCGTTTGGTTGGTACCATTTTTATCCCTCTATTTCCATTTTATCCCTTAAAAGTACGAATTTAGAAAAAATACTTTTCTATTATGTATCTACTCAATTAGAGGAATGTACACACCGAATTTCGTGTTTCTAGCTGTTTTCGTTTGATAGGTACCATTTTTATCCCTTTTTGCCCCATTTTACCACTGCGAATAAAAATCACTTTATGGTGCACGTTTTTATTATAGGTGGAATGCGCATACCCAATATCAAGTAAGTACAAGCAGACATATTAAAAAAATATACTTAAATACTCTAAAATATAATAGATATTTTTAGTCCTTGTGAGGGAAAAATTTTTCCCTTTGGGCCGATTTCGCCCAGTTTCAATCCCAATCGATCCACGACTATAAGCACATTTATAGAAAATTTAGAAGTCCTAGCTCTTTTCGTTCAGATGCTAGCGTGCTTTCAACAGACGGACGGACATGGCTATATCGTCTTGGAATTTTATGACGATAAAGAATATATATACTTTATAGGGTCTCAGGTCGATATTTCAAGGTGTTACAAACGGAATGACAAAGTTAGTATACCCCCATCCTGGAGGTGGAGGGTATTAAAAAAACAAAAAAGGCGATAATGGAAAAATATACATTTTTATTTATATACAAAAAATGGAAAAATTAATATTTTTCATCAACTACTTTTTCTAAGATTTTTTTAATGTTTTGAAAGATTGTCATTCTGAAGTTATTGACTAAAATTCTGGTTGATTTTGCAAAAATAAGATCGAAAAAATCGTAAGAAATAAAAACCATAATTTCGCCACTTCCAAAAGCACTCTGTCACTACTTAAAAGTTTCAAATGTAATGTAATCATTTCGCAAATCAAAATGAAAGAAATAAAATTGTAAAAGCTTTAAAAGATATAACGATATATTACATTAAAATCGGTCAAGTATATTTCAGGAGTTACAGACAGATTGGATCACATCTTTTAGAAAAAAATCTATTTTTTACTATTAAATTAATCGTAACTCGCCTGCCATTGAATGAGTCATACGTGAATGTTATACACAACGCTATAGCGAGCCTATATATTAATTCAGATATTTCAAAATTTACAACAGATATCAAAGCCTCTCTTAGTAACTCAATGTCCGCAATTGCATCCTCTAATGTCCGCAATTGCTTCCTCTAAGTTGTTAACAAAATCAATGAAACCCAAGACTTTTTCTTTTAACCCATCTTACGATAATGACAAAATAAATTCTCATCCATTTCCAATAAAGAAAACATCAATTCTAACCCCTCCCTTTTGCTTTAACAACTCCCTCACTGTTTCGATTAAATAAAGCACATCCTTTTCTGCATATCTTCCTTGCTCCACAAAACATCACCACTACCACCAACAACAACATGTTTGATATCGTAACATAGTACCACATTAAGAATTAAGCACTTTTTATGCAGCTAAACAGCTTAGGCAGGCATTATAAACACAGGCAAGGCAAATGTACCAAAAAACTACATCCTTACATATCATATGGCAGATTTGTGAAAACAAAAAATAAAGCAACAACAAAAAATGAAAGTCGCAAAAAGAATTCATCATTATCATACATCAACGTCTATACGAAGCAGGCAACCTACTTTAGTGTGGGATAACCCAGCAAGACTATTGGGAGAATGCGGGCGTTAATTTTAAGCCATGAATGTAGGATATTTTTGGTGGTGACAAGGGGGGGGGAAGAAGTGCAATCAAGGGAAACATTGTATAAATATTTATGTTTTATGACCGATTTAACATTCTGGAATTTTTTGAGTGATCGCAAATAATACTTCTATTAGCTCCAGGTACTCTAGTTAAGAAGGCAGGACCGATTTAACATTTTGAAATTTTTAGAATTTTTGAGTGATCACAGGGGCTCTATTTATGAAGTTATGACCGATTTTACATTTTGGAAATTTTTGGGCGATCACAAATTATCCTTATTTTAGATCCACAGACTCAATCTTTCCGTCTGTAACATTCTAACACGATTTAGTCATCCATCCATCAATCTAATGTTTACATGTGGCAGAGTTTCATGGACCGCCACTTTGTTTGCTGGGCACACCGAGCATCACCCATTTGTATGGATGGATGCATGTAAGTGCGGCGCGGCAGATCTACCGTGCTACATGTTGCAAAGCAATAACAACACATTTTCTCATTCTAACAGCAAGAATGACAAGAGTTTGCATAAAAAACAATCTTGAGAAGAAGCATCAACAACTGGAATGACGAAAAAATGAAACTAAACTAAAGCAGTGAAATGTAGTATTGAGATGGGCTACAACGAATCTCAAACTCACTTCACCAGAGGGAGACTAAACAGAGAAGATTCATTGACTGAGACTAATGTGGAGGTGGTAATCAAAGGAATATTGATTTGTCTTCCTCTATAGCAATTTTTGGCTGACTTAGTTCAACTTCTACAAAGCTCTAAAGGCAGGAAATTTAATCCATTCCCAAGCTAAGTGTTCATAAAATAATATAATAAAAATAAAAATAATAATAAAAATATAAATAAAAATAAAAATAAAAATAAAAATAAAAATAAAAATAAAAATAAAAATAAAAATAAAAATAAAAATAAAAATAAAAATAAAAATAAAAATAAAAATAAAAATAAAAATAAAAATAAAAATAAAAATAAAAATAAAAATAAAAATAAAAATAAAAATAAAAATAAAAATAAAAATAAAAATAAAAATAAAAATAAAAATAAAAATAAAAATAAAAATAAAAATAAAAATAAAAATAAAAATAAAAATAAAAATAAAAATAAAAATAAAAATAAAAATAAAAATAAAAATAAAAATAAAAATAAAAATAAAAATAAAAATAAAAATAAAAATAAAAATAAAAATAAAAATAAAAATAAAAATAAAAATAAAAATAAAAATAAAAATAAAAATAAAAATAAAAATAAAAATAAAAATAAAAATAAAAATAAAAATAAAAATAAAAATAAAAATAAAAATAAAAATAAAAATAAAAATAAAAATAAAAATAAAAATAAAAATAAAAATAAAAATAAAAATAAAAATAAAAATAAAAATAAAAATAAAAATAAAAATAAAAATAAAAATAAAAATAAAAATAAAAATAAAAATAAAAATAAAAATAAAAATAAAAATAAAAATAAAAATAAAAATAAAAATAAAAATAAAAATAAAAATAAAAATAAAAATAAAAATAAAAATAAAAATAAAAATAAAAATAAAAATAAAAATAAAAATAAAAATAAAAATAAAAATAAAAATAAAAATAAAAATAAAAAAAAAATAAAAATAAAAATAAAAATAAAAATAAAAATAAAAATAAAAATAAAAATAAAAATAAAAATAAAAATAAAAATAAAAATAAAAATAAAAATAAAAATAAAAATAAAAATAAAAATAAAAATAAAAATAAAAATAAAAATAAAAATAAAAATAAAAATAAAAAATATCTTTTTAATCAACTATTCCTCATATTTCTCGCCATAAACATGTCCCAGCCACCTCCAAACGCCAAGACAGATATAGTAGACCTCCTACTCGGCTGGAGTGCCTCGAAATACATAACACTTGCAATCGTAATACAAAACATCTGCCTAAGCCGTTAGTATATTATACGAAATATATCTAACCGGATGTATGCACACACTACATGCATATATATGTTGGTATGTGTATGTGTTTGTTTACAAGCGGCCTTCTTTGTTTTTTGTGTTGTTACTTGTGTCTGTATAAGATTTACAACAACAAAATCCATATATTCACATATATTTTTGTGTTCCTTTTATGTGTGTTTGCATTTTTTAGAACTAAATTACGAGATATGGGTCAACAGAAAGTGATACAACATTTCTAGGCTGCTCTCAAAACTACACCAAAAAGGAGGACATCGTCGTCAGTGGTCCAATGTAGTAGTCATGTGCCAATGTTAGCAACTGTGTGTGTGTGTGTGTTTAATAGTATGTTGCAAAGTACAGTGGAGTATAGTTAAGTGAATGGTCAGATGAGGTAATGTCAATGAGTAAACATCTAGATAATTTTTCAGTTTTTTATTTTATATTTTTACTTTCTTATATAAGCTTTGAGAGTAATCTGCACTATGAACGATATCATTAAACCTTTCAAAAAGTGGATGTATTCATCAAAAATAGTGATCTGGTATACTTTAGATCACTATTTTATTTTTTGCCACAATTTTACAAATAATTCCAAAACTATTCGTCAGATTCAATTTATTTTTTAATCTGACACTACTTTCGTATTTCGATCTTTTTTGATATTTTATGAATAAATTTGTCCGTTTGTAGAACGACCTTTTCAAAAATCGACAATTTCAGTATTTTTAATCTTACACAGTGCAACACGAAAAAATATAACCATATACGGACACCGCTATGTGGTAAAAGACTAAAAAAAAGACCTGTGTCTCTCAGTTTTGCCCAAAGTAACACACTTTTTTTATGAGCCCCCCAAAAGATTTGGGGCCCTCGGTGTCATTTTTTCAAGAAGTGATCATTTTCTCAGGCTCATATCTTGCAAAACGTTTGGAATTTTGATTTACTCTCTGAGGCAAATTTGTAGATCTTGTCATAAAGAACAAAAATTGTGAACATATAAATTTTTTAACCTTTTTCCCCTGTTCAAGTCCATGGGTAGCAAACCGTTCAAAATTCAAGGAAACAAAAGATCTGAATGAACAACTTTCTAGAACATATGAACTTCCTAGGAACCGTTATATAGGAAAAATATATCTTGCAGGACTGTTTCTGTTAATGATCAGTCCGACTACGGTGCGTATGAGTAATATTATCCTTAATAAACAGCACGTATACGCTACCTACCCACACTACAGCCTATAAGATTTGTTCGACGACATTTGCAATTGTGACCTTGAAGATGAAGTTTTTTGATTTTCTTTATGACAAGAGCTACAACTTTGCCTCAGAGAGTAAATCAAAATTCCAAACAGTTTGAGCGTGAGAAAATGATCACTTTTTTATAAATATGAGAGGGTATGTGTATCCCTTTTTGGCCCAATATAGCCTCAACAAGTACAAATTTTGAAAAATCGTTTGAAATAAAGTCTAAAATAAATAAAATTTCAAAAAAAAAAACTTACACATAAAACTTAAAAAGTTGACCATTTTCGTACTTAGATGCATCACATCTATATAGTGGTCAATCGCGTTAAAAAAAAATAAATGCAAATATTTATAGGTTGTTCGATTAGAAACTTTATATTGAAATTATTATTTACTTTTCAAATAACTTCATTTTATGTGTTATTCAAATTATCTAAATAATTTAAAATTTTATAATTAAATAATTTAATAATTTAAATAATTAGAAGTAAAAAACGTTTGTGTGTTTACATCACCTCACATCAATATCAGTGGATATAGTGTGACTTAGATCACTTTCAAGCTAACACTAAAGTCAATTTTGGTATGTATAAAATGAGAAATGTTACAACTTTCTTTTGTTCGGAAACTTGTAGTGAAATTTAACGTAGAAAAATTATTCCATTCTTAACATAGTTCGTACGACTCATTTTAATGAAGAAAAAGTATATATTCAATTATATATTACATTGAATAAGCAAGTACTTTGTAAACATCTAAGGCATCATTGAATGTAATATTTTAATGTAATTTCCGACTTTCGCAGCTTGTAAAAAAATATATATTATTTTATATCTCCTATTTTTATTTTGAATAAGGTTGCACGTATTTCGAATCAAAAATGTCAACTTCAGCTGCTAATACCTGCTAATGAAGTGCATAATTTGTTTTAGTGCACAAGCCCATGACAAAAATGTGTATAAAAACCACGGTATATAGGATTGAAGCTACACCAGGCTTACAACAATGTGATGCAACCAGTAAAAATTAAATGTAAAAGGAGTATTCCTGTAAGAAAACACCTATATAAAACGAAATGGGGTTGGAGTAATGCTATGGTTGGAGTAATGCTATGAATACGTCTAGAAGATTTGTTTGCCAATATCGACAATTCACCGACATTACTGGAAACTGACCCTAAAAATTAATAGAATTTGTTTCCTATTCCAAGTGGCTACACAATAAATATGATATTCATTCACCGTTCAAATTTAATAAGCAACTCAATAAATGTAAATGGAATCCTTCTCGAAGAAGGCGTGAAGCCATAAAATATTCCGAAAAACGCCAGTATCATTCATGAAAAAAAAACCTTATGAATTAATTACAATAACGATTTAATTGAAATAATGGTTATCCAATCCGAAGAAAATCTGAATGTACATACATCAGTAGAATAGTTTATGAAAATTTAAGTCTAAATATCACAAGAAAATTGTAATTTCAAAAAACAAATTGATGAAATGGAATTGAAACTGGACTAAAATAAGTCTTAAAGCAAATATTTAAAACATTATTTGTTCATTTTTTTCTGTAAACTAGCCAGATGGGAAGCTATCTGTGTTATTTCTATTATTTCTGTTATATTTGGTTCATAATGTTTGTTGATATATAAAGGGTGACTTTTTAGCTATTATCTTTTTGGCAACACTGGTTTAAACTAAGCGGATGGACCATTTGAGGTGCAGTCAAGGTCAACATTTGCATGAAATAATCTTCAAACATTAAATAATATGGACCGTACTATCGATTCAAATAAAGATTTCATGCAATTTTCTGAACTTTTTCCTATAGCTTTTAAAAAATCACCCTTTATATATTTTTTTAAATACAATCCAATAAATCTGCTGCTTAAAATGTTCAGAACACATGGAAAACACATCTAAAATGATTTTAGAGTGTTTGGGATGATGGAATGTACTAATGTAATCATTTTAAAACATCAATACCACAATTGAAAATAATTAATTGTTTGTAAAACTCATCCGGAATAGAAATAAATTTAAAGTAGGGTTAAAGTACTCCTGAAGACGGAGAAACGAAAACGGATTACGAAATACAAGGATTTTAATATACACTCGTTAAACGGGATTTTCAATTTTTTGTGGAAAGTGCAATGTCTATAACTCTGCAAAGTAAATTTTAAGATTTTTTGCCTAAGACACGTGTGAAATCTTTTTTAAAGAAGAATATTTTTTGAAATTTTCGGGAAAATCGGAGCGATGTGAAAAATATTTTGGCCGGTTTGGCATGGAATGACTCATATATTGTGTGTTAACTATCTCAATTTTTTCGCCCTATAGTCAGCCATAATCATATTTAGTTGCTATATAAGCAAGTACCAAATTTCAAATTTCTACGAAATTCAAATTTCTAGTTTTGGCCACTCGTTGTATGAAACCATGACACTGTGCGCCTTCCTCCCATGTAAGTTAAAATGAAAAACGTCATAAATTTCTTATTTTAATACAATATGTTAATACAAATCTTTATCAGTAATTTCATTTGAGTCCACAATTAAATGAAAATTGCCAGTGCCAGGCCCAACGCCCAAATCAAATTTTTAGTTTTTATGATTGAAATTTTTGATAAAAATTGTTTTATTTTTTAATCGATGACAAACGGCTATTATAACTTTATAAATAATTTAAGATTAATATCGGTCTAATATTTAATTTACATGCGCTCGCATGCCAGGTTTTATTCCTACATCCCTAAAGTATGCTTTAAATAAATTTCCAAAATACATTAACAGAGAACAACGAAGAAAGTATTGCTTCATTTTTGGCTTAGAAGGTTTTACCATTTCAGTAATTAAATCGATGTTTACAGCTATAAGCAGAATATTCTTTTTAAAATTAATAAATAAGACAATATTTTAACAATATTTGTAAAAGCCGAGGCATCGGGCGGCCTCACGAATATAGTTTTATACTGTAGAAAATTAACAATACAACATTCAGGTAAACCACTGTCTGAAAAGGAAAGCAAAGCATGTAATTACACTTTTTTAAATGCAAAAGAACACCTCAAGAGCTCATATTTTCTACAAACTAAACGAAATTTCAATACGATATTTGGTTTCCGAGATGCATTCCAATGAAATAACATCTATTCTTATGAAATTTTCAACTATTTTAGGATTTATGAACTTTAAATGCACCCACAGCTAAATTTTGTCGCGATTTGGCAAAATCTTTTAAAATATGATTAATAGGAATGTTCTTTGCAAAATTCAATGAGCAAAGTCACCAAAATTCAATTAGATTTGAAAGAATTGTTAGTACCCACGTCGCTGATGGCTGTATTTGTATTATAATTGTAATTAACTGAAAATATTCCTCCTTGAGACTTCACAAGAACGTGGGGGAGAATTTATTAAATACATTTCCACTTACTTAGGACCCACTGTATTTGCTTAGATATTTGAGCTGTTCTCCGTCCACATCATAGTTGAATTTAGAGATTTATTCTCACTCAAAAAAAAAGAAAGACGACGAACTTTAAGTGCATTTTAAATGAATAGCCTTGAAAAGGGATTTCGTAGATGAACGCATAGGGAAAATACTTGTGAACATCCCCAGCCTCTTCCTCCTACGCTATCCGGACATTTTTAATGAGATGATGATATTATGAAATCATCATCGCCATCATCATCATCAGTAGCATTATTCTTGTCATTGTCATACATTTTTTACAAGCAATTTCAAGGGGATTTTTAGGCCAAAGGACCTTGAATGCCCACAAAAGGGACACACTCACAGCACAAAAAACGGTGACATTTTGTAAAGTTGGGAAAATTTATTAAGAGGATTTGTTGAAATCAACAGAGATTATCAGGCACTATTCACAAAACTGTTGGCAATTAGATATAACCCCGCCTCCTCTCTCCACCCAAACGGGCTAGTTAGTGATGGTAATTGTGGACAAGAGGACCCAGCAGAGGCAGAACGGACAAATCGGATTTGGAAAATTAACATAATAGCCAATTGGGAAAGAGAAAGCGATAGAGGAGAGGAAAATAACAAATAGCTGGACATTTTAAAGAAAAAGAAAGCACAGAGTGCGGAATTATATTAAATAAATTAAAACAAGCTTTTGTTGATTGAAAGTTAACAGTCAGGGGGGAATAAAAGGACGAACTAAACAAAATATTTGTAATAGGCTGGTTGTGATACTATCTTTAATCTGGTGTACCTGTGTTTCGCCTTGAATAACTATTCAATTTGTCTTAGCTTCGTTTAGCTTAAAGTCTTGAAACCAATAAAAAGAAAACGACGCACTAAAGTCCCCCCAAGGACTATTTAACTCCTTTGGCCGGGGCAACACAATTTTATTACGCCAACAAATGCTTTGACCCCCCATCCCCCATCGCATTCGACCTGTGTATCATAATAAAATATTGAAATTTTAATTTCATACTCGTATCCACATTTCTTGCATACATCCTTGGGATGTAGATATAATAACAACAGCCACAACAATAACAAAAGTTTGAACTTTATTCGCACCACCACCCCTGCCCCCTGCTCACTGCTCTCGGCTCTTCACAGTGGCAACCGACATTTGACTCCTTTCGACACAACATCATTATTTCCATTTTGTTGTTATTGCCATTTTTATGATTTAATTTATATGCTTTATTACAATCTTTCATCATCGTCATCCACACCATCCTCGCCATCATTTCTTTTAATGAAAAACATATGAAATTTATATATACCCACTTATAGCCCTCCAACCCCTTTTATTTTTTAGCGGGGGTGGAAGAAACCCTGTGGCCAGTGTATGAATATTTTGACAGGATAGATGAAATGTGAAATAACATCTATTTTACAGGCATACACCGGGCGAAAAATGTAAGTAGAAGAAGTAAGGTAATTAGACGGTAGTAAAGAGTGATTTTTTTGAGGTTAGGATTTTCATGCATTAGTATTTGACAGATCACGTGGGATTTCAGACATGGTGTCAAAGAGAAAGATGCTCAGTATGCTTTGACATTTCATCATGAATAGACTTACTAACGAGCAACGCTTGCAAATCATTGAATTTTATTACCAAAATCATTTTATTACCTTTGACTGTGTGTGAGTGTTAGCTAATAGGAGGTTTCCAAATAACTATTTTAGATTTATCTATATCCACCAAAAGAAAATTAAATACATACTATCCAAAAACAGAGACGGATAAAATTAACAAATAACTGGCTTTTCGCTTGTGAAGCAGCGGGTACTGCTGGTATATATATATAAATTTGGGAAAGCGTCTAATATTTCAACCTTCACCTTTCAACTAATATTTTAACCTTTGCTAAACATAGGTCACATCGGTTCAGATTTGTATATAGCTCCCATTCAAAGTTTGTGTTCAAATTGTCTTACAATTGGAATTGTCTTACAAATGGAATTTGTAGAATATTCTCCTGTTATAGCAGCATCGTATATCACCCGGTTCAAATGTAATGACCTTTTTATATCCTACACCATAGGGTAAAATGACCAAGTGTAGGGTATCATATAGTCGGCCACGCCCGACTGTAACCTTCCTTACTTGTTTTATATTTATAATGTAGTTTATTGAATCAAACCTTTTGCCATATTTCCGCTAGAGACATTATTCCATCAGTGTAAAACTTTTGTGGTTTCTCGGCGAAAAACTGCACCAAGTAATTTTCACAGACTTCTCTTGCAGCCAACTTTACTCCATTAAGGGAGTTCTGCATTGACCGAAACAAATGGTAGTCCGATGGTGCAAGGTCAGGGCTATATGGTGGATGCATCAAAACTTCCCAGTCAAGCTCTCCCAGTTTTTGCCGAGTCGTCAAAGATGTGGTACCCAAACATCGGACTTATTGTTGTAGCCAGCCTTTTTAAATGGTTCAAAACCGTTCGATGATGAATGTTTACTTCTTTGGCGATGTCATGGCTGCTTATGTGACGGTCCTGGTCAATCTTTTCCATAATTTCATCGACTTTTTCAACAATAGGTCGACCAGAGCCAGGTGCATCTTTCACATCGAAATTTCCAGAACGGAAGCGAGCGAACCATTTTTGTGCTACACGAACTGATAAAGCATCGTCTCCGTAAACTTCACAAATTTCATTGGTGGCATTCTTCCCTTTTTTATGCAAAATTTTTCCAAATATAGCGAATTTCTTCATTATTTTCACTCATTTTTGAACAGCTTGAACAGTAACATTTTTTCAACTTCTCCGAATTTAATGTTTTTGTTTAAATGAAGCTTAAAATGTCACCTTTCCAACACCCAATGGTATGACACAATGTGATCGGTAGCAGTGGAGATAGACAACACCAACGACATCTATTGACAAAATACGAAAAGACTTTTTCGATTACCCTATATTTTTACATGAGGTATTCCAAAAATGTTTTTGGAAACAATTCAAGATTTATTAATCGAGTTATTTTTGGAAACCATATATAAAAATCCGACAATTCTTATAATGGGAAAAATAAATCACTGGAAGAATTCCATTTTACATTTATGACTTTTTTACAAAAATTCTTCCATTTCGATCAAGGGTAAGACAAAAATTCCAGAGTTTCATCATTTTCTTACATGTTGGGATGCATTTGCCCATTTTATGAATTGCGGCATTTTTATGTGAAGTATATCAAAAGTGTTTTCGAAAATAATTCAATAATCTTTAATCGAGTTATTTAAGAAATTGTTTTGAGATACGTCCTTAAAAAAATCCAGCATTCTTAAAATGAATAAAATAAATTCCAAAAATGTGTTTTTTTTTTAATTAGCGCCAAAAATCTTTAATCGAGTTATTTTTAAACCAGCATTCGCTCATTTCAAGCACAAATCAATTTTTTGGGATTTATTTTCCCCAATTTAAGAATTGAGGAATTTTATACATATGAATAGTAAGAAGATTTTTATGTAAAATCGATGGTTATAATTGAATGCTGACCATATATATTGTAAAACAATTTAAAATATCGATATTACCAATTTTACATAAGCTTATTTTTAAGTAAGCCTATATGCAAACATGGTATTTGCATAAAAATCTGCTGTCTAGATATGATGTATGAAAAAGTGTGTTTTTGAGAAAATCAGTGCTTTTTAATCGAGATACCACATGTAAAAATTCCACAATTTCTGGAATGCAGAAAATAAATCTCAGAATTGTGATGTGTTGCAAAAATAACCACCATTCCTTCATTTCGATCACAAATCTTTAAAAAATCACACAGTTCCAACATTTTCTTATTGGAAATATTAAAAACTTATTTCCAAAGGAGATCGGCTTTCAGTTCAGCCTTCTTGAAGCTCATTTTCATATCGGTAGATATGACAAAAAGCTAAAATTGCCGCATGTAGGGTTCAGATAACCCACGCGTGACTATTGAGAAGCCAATGCATCCACAACGAGTTACTGTTTGGTGTAGATTTTGGACTGTACTGAAAAATTTTGTTGACCGGATGAGGTACTGCCGAGCTAGTCGTGGTCATATGAATGATATTGTATTCCATTGTTAAATGACAAAGTACAACTTTCCCAATAAAACCAAAAAAGAAAATAACAAATAATCAGTACTTTTTAAAAAGTTTTAATGACCCATATTATATATAGACAGTTTTGACTTGATCGAAATCCACATCGAAGGACGTAATAAATGTTCATTCCATTTTTTGTCAACACACACCGATAAACAACACATTCCACTCTCAGATGAATGAACAATCTGTATAAGGTTACTGTCAGATATGGAAACTTTCTCCTCCTAATATCATTTCAATGAATTTTTCAATATAGTCTTCCTTTAGAACAGTAAAGTGTTTCGATCATTTTCTGCTATTACAAAGCAATTTGCTGCCCATCAATGTATCATAACGTTTGCCATTGGAAAATTAGTCGTCCCGCGTTTTTTTTCGGGTGTCTCCCGAGGGGAAGATAGATTGAGATACACACGTTTCTGCACCATAAAATGTGTAACCACAAATTTGTATGTATTTGCATATAATTTTATGGCAACTTAACATTATGCATAGAATTTTCAATAGATCTCTCACCAGCAGCATATTCACCCCTTTACACACGGTTCACACACCCACACGTACGCACACACACACACTCTGACTCACTCACGTACACATTTTGACACATAACACCCATACTTTTGCACCATCTCTCTTGGATCACGCACACAGCCCCAGGGATAGTGAGCGGTAGCGCGGGAGAGGGGGAGAGCGGGGGCAACATATACACATAAACACCGACAATTTCATGGTTTCATTGAATAAGAAGTTTTCGGGGCTTTGTCTAGGATGTGTTGATGTGAGGATATGAGTGTGAGACTGTGTGTGTTTGTGTGTGTATTTGTATGTTTATTGTAAATGTTAATAATATTTACAGGATGTATTTTCATGCGTGGTGTATCACAAAATAATCCTGACTACACACACAAATGTAAAACACACTCACACACATTCATATGTCGTTACATAGCCACATTTAAAGCACGTCCGCATGTACAGACAGACATTTACATTTGTTTGCGAGTGTGAATGTGTGCATGTGTGTGTGATTGTGTGTATGTTTGTGTGTGTGCGCGCCTTTTCATCCTTATAATGGAGTGTTGTATTTGAATATTTTAGTTATAGTTACAGTATCACTTTGTGGCCGAATACCACACTCCACACTCTGTGGCATCTACAACCGCACACAAACATAGGCGGGTTGCAGTTAGGGTGGGCCCTTAACTGGAGAGGCTTGGACACTTGTAAGAAATTATGGCCAGCAGTTTAGCGAGAGATTCACTCTCAATTCAAATATAAAATCGAATATAAATTCACACCTTTTCTTATTCCGCATTTGTAGCAAGGACACGGGGAAGGTCTACTTTAGGTCTTCTAAAAGCGACAGAAATGTTTCCAGGCCTTCACTGAATGCTGATTACAACTAATTCTTTAAAACATTTAAATACGAATTAAATATTCTTTATACCCTCCACTAACTTTGTATACTAACTTTGCCATTCCGTTTGTAACACCTTGAAATATCGACCTGAGACCCTATAAAAAATATATATTCTTGATCGTCATAAAATTCTAAGACGATCTAGCCATGTCCGCCCGTCCGTCTGTCCGTCTGTTGAAAGCACGCGTCTTATAGTCGTAGATCGGTTGGAATTGTAACGGAGCGAAATCGGCCCAATGGGAAAAAATTTTCTCTCACAAGGACTAAAAATACCCATAATAATCCCTAATACTTTAGCGTATTTAAGCATGTTTTTTAAATATGTCTGTTTATATTTGCAAAAACGTGCACCATAAAGTGATTCTTATTTGTAGGGGCTGAAATGGGGCAAAAAAGGGATAAAAATGGTACATATTAAACGACAACAAGTAGAAACATGAAATTAGGTGTGTACATTCCTTTGACTACGTAGACATGAAAAATAAACTTATTTTTCGAAAAACTTACTTTTTGGAGTCAAAATAGAAAAATGGGATAAAAATAGTACCAATCAAATGACCGCAGCTAGAGTCATGATATTCGGAGTATACATTCCTCTGATTGCGTAGACACGGAAAATAAAGAGATTTTTCGAAAAACGTACTTTTTGGGGTCAAAATAGAAAAAGGGGATAAAAATAGTACCAACCAAATGATCGCAGCTAGAGTCATGAAATTCGGAGTATACATTCCTCCGACTGCATAGACACGAAAAATAAACTAAATTCGTACTTTCAAGGGATATAATGGTACAGAGGGATAAAAATAGTACCAACTAAACGACTACAGCTAAAATGATGAAATTCTAATTGCGTAGAAACGTCAAGGGGGTAAAAATGGTACCAACCAAATGGGCGCAGCTGGAATCATGGAATTCGGTGTATACATTCCTCTAACTGCATAGACTCACAAAATAAAAAAAATGTTTTTCAAATTCGTACATTTTCTTTTACGGCAAAAATTGGTTGAATCATGAAGTTAGGTTATTTTGCACTATGTACGTGAGATAATGGATTTTCAAAATTTGTACTTTTGGAATTAAAATAGAATGGAAATTCAACCAACTGTAGCACCCACTATCTACCAATATTTATGGTATTTAAGCTTTTTGAAAATATAAATATAAGAATATTTATTTTTTGATTTGAAATAAATAATAGTTTGAAATAATTAAAATATTATATTTATTTTTAAAATTATTTTTTCAATATTTGTATTTGTTTTGGTTTGGCTATATTAAAAAATTTATATTTTCGTGTAATATTACTGCACTTCTACGAAAACCGACAACCTCTGTGGAATGCAATCCATGGTGGAGGGTATATAAAGTTAGGCCCCGAACTTAACGCCGTTTTTACTTGTTTTTATTTATGTTTGTGTGTTTTTACAACAATTCTGAATAAATTCCTTTGCATGTCTTTTAGAAGTTCTGTAAAAGGTGCCCTGCAAGAAGGCCTCCCATGTCTAGGATACCTTGTGTTAATTTACAATTGCTTTTTCATTTGTAGGATGGGCCCATTGACAGCCTTTATTGGCCTGCTAATAGGCCGGCCAAGCCCGCCTTTCCTTTGCTGTGAACAATACCAATTTAGTGCGTATTTGTGTGAGAGTGTGATTAGATTCATAGTGTTCCTTAACAATTTCAAATAGATTTGGTATCATTTACAATAGTAATATAGTTAGGGTGACCATTGCACAGAATTATTTTTTGAAATTACAGTTTTGAAAATAACTTGAATTTTACCACAAACATAGCTGCTAATAAAGTTTAATCTTTTTCTACTGATCAGTGTTGGAAATTTTTGTAAAAATCGAATTTTTGTGATTTATTTTCAACGTTTTAGAGTTCATTTGAGGTACCTCAAAAATGTTTTTGAACACAATTCATGAATTTTTAATCGAGTTATTAAAAAAACAGTTTTAGATACGTCCTATAAAAAATCCCCCAACTCCGAAAAAAGGTGAAATAAATCCAAAATATTATTTTGTAATTATTAAATATATATAAATATATTATAATAAAATATTATGCATAATCAAAAATGAGGGAATGACAGTCGATTTTTTGGGATGTATTTTCCCCGTTTCTGGAATTTTTATGAGTTATTCCAAAAATTATGTTGATCAGAATTCATGAATTGTTAATGGAGTTTAAAAAGCTAGTTTTAGATACGTCCTATAAAAATCCCACAATTCCCAAAATGGGGAAAATAGAAGAATTTATTTTTAAAATTATTTGTTTATTTTTTTAGTTTTGAAAAAACTTGAGTTTTACCACAAACAAAGTTGCTAATAATAATTTTTTTCTTTTGATCATTGTTAGAAATAAGGGAGTGGCTTTTAACCGAATCCTTAAAAAAATAGTTTTAGATACGTCCTATGAAAATCCCACAATTCATAAAATGGGGAAAATATTCAAAACAATACCTTTTTAATTATAATCATTTTTGTAAAAAAAATAATTTTTGGGATTTATTTTCCCCGTTTCAGGAATTTTTATAAGGTTGCACAAACATGTTACATACAATTCATGAAATTTTAATCGATGTATTTTTGAAAAAAAAAGTTATAAATACGTCCTATAAAAATCCAACAATTCCTAAAATGGGGAAATAAATCCCAAAAATTTTCTTTTTAATTATAATAATACACACATAATAATCTGCAATTTTCATCTGAGCATTGGTCATTTTTGTAATGAATCCAATTTTTGGGATTTATTTTCCCCGTTTCAGGAATTTTTTGAACACAATTTATGAATTTTTAATAGAGTTTCTTTGAAAAAAAAAAAATAGTTATAAATACGTTCTATCAATATCCCACAATTCCTAAAAAAGGGAATATAAATTCCAAAAAATATTTTTTAATTATAATAATATATACATAATCATCTACAGTTTTTGTTCTTTTCAGCGTTTCAATATCAAACAATTTAAAAGGCGTTAAGTTCGGCCGGGCCGATTTTTATATACCCTACACCACGGAGTACATTTAACAGTAATGTCAGCAGATTAGAGGCTGTCGACATTACATAGAAGTGCACTACCATATTAGGATAATTGTGATGCTTCTTTATTATAATATTAATACTCCTCTACTATATATAAATATGAAATTTCAAGTGTAATCAAAAAGTGAATATTAGGCAGCAGTCTTAAAAAATATATCTTAAATATTATTAGGTAGAAACAATTTCCCTCAAGGCCGATTTGCAATTTCTTGATTTCAGCTACAGCCTAAATGTATCTACCATTTTGATAGGAAAAAGTGGAATATACACACCTAGTTTCATGACCTTAAAAGTATACATTTGGATAAGCTCGTACCTCGTTTTTTCGGCGTCGATGTAGACAGACGAGTGAAAATACTGAATGCCATGATTCTAGCTACAGTCGTTTTATTGTTGCCCAATTTGATCCCATTTAGATCCTGATGGTACGAATATCGAAAGATGCCTTTATTTTTCGCGTTTACGCAGTCAGAGAAGTGTCCACACCGAATTTCATTATTATAGCTGCAGCTATAATAATGGTACCATTTGTATCCCCATTCGCCCCATTTTTCGTCTATAAGTAAAAATTTCGAAAAATTCCTTTCTGTTTCGCGTATTCACATTCATTCCTTCTTTTCCAATTGTATCTCTTAAAAATACGAATTTTTTACATGTCTACGCAATTAGAGGGATGAACAGTCCAAATTACATGCTGCTAGCTGTTGTCGTATAATTCGTACCATTATTATCCCTTTTTGTCCCATTTCGTCCGCTAAAACTTTTATTTACTTTTTGGAGTTTTCACGCTACAAGAGGAAAGTGCAGAACAAATTTGGCGATTTCGCCCACTTTCAGTTTGAACCTCCTGGTTCATTTCGTTCGGCGGCTAGCGTGTTTTCAATAGACAGACGGACATGGCTAGACAAAGTGAATATACCACCATCCTTAGGTGGAGGGTATAAAAATTTACAAACTAAACTAGACAATAATTTTATACTTTTTTGATGGAACGATTGGTATGTTTGTAATATGCTGGCTGTAGATTTTAAAGTTTTGAAGCCACGATGATAATCCTCAGTGTCGAACCCTGCGCTGTGCTCTTAATTATTTTGTAAATAACAGCATTTGCGTTGATATGGCCACCTTCTTTTTTCCTCTCTCCATACTAATACTTTACTGCCTTCACACATGGCAATACACACCGGCAGCATACTTAGTGAGGATCTTCCCCTTCCTCCCCTCTAAACCACCACAAACATCCATGTTGGTACAATTTGAAAATGTGAATATTTGTGAAATATAATCACTTATGTTGCGAGAGTATGAATTCTATTTCGAATTGGACATTGGACGGCGTTACATGAGCTAACGACAAACAGCAGCACAGCACAGCATCTGAATAATATTCAGGTCATGCATTTAAATGAGCACCGATACTTGGATATCGTTTGGTGGAGATCATGTTTTGTCACTAGCCAAGGGGGGAGGATGATGAGGGTATTCCGGTCCACAAGGATACTGTTGTTAGTGGTGGTGGTGAGGATGTGTAGGTGTGTTCGATATTTACATAAACAATTTATCAATGTTCATAAATAGCACAGCATCATCATAATTGATTGCCATCAGAGGGAGGATTTTTGCCAGAAAATGTTGATAATATTGAAAAATTCGAGAGAAAAAATTGAACAACAATATTACTAAAATGGAAATTGCATCCTGGGGGGAGGGGAATAAAGTAAGATAATTTCTGGTGGCAAAGATTGACAATACGTCATAAAAATCAATCACACTTAAATCGAAGGACACTGGCTAAAGCATCATATAAATAACACTGGAAAGGACCAAAGGTAAAGGTAAAAGGTAAAAGGTAAAAGGTAAAAGGTAAAAGGTAAAAGGTAAAAGGTAAAAGGTAAAAGGTAAAAGGTAAAAGGTAAAAGGTAAAAGGTAAAAGGTAAAAGGTAAAAGGTAAAAGGTAAAAGGTAAAAGGTAAAAGGTAAAAGGTAAAAGGTAAAAGGTAAAAGGTAAAAGGTAAAAGGTAAAAGGTAAAAGGTAAAAGGTAAAAGGTAAAAGGTAAAAGGTAAAAGGTAAAAGGTAAAAGGTAAAAGGTAAAAGGTAAAAGGTAAAAGGTAAAAGGTAAAAGGTAAAAGGTAAAAGGTAAAAGGTAAAAGGTAAAAGGTAAAAGGTAAAAGGTAAAAGGTAAAAGGTAAAAGGTAAAAGGTAAAAGGTAAAAGGTAAAAGGTAAAAGGTAAAAGGTAAAAGGTAAAAGGTAAAAGGTAAAAGGTAAAAGGTAAAAGGTAAAAGGTAAAAGGTAAAAGGTAAAAGGTAAAAGGTAAAAGGTAAAAGGTAAAAGGTAAAAGGTAAAAGGTAAAAGGTAAAAGGTAAAAGGTAAAAGGTAAAAGGTAAAAGGTAAAAGGTAAAAGGTAAAAGGTAAAAGGTAAAAGGTAAAAGGTAAAAGGTAAAAGGTAAAAGGTAAAAGGTAAAAGGTAAAAGGTAAAAGGTAAAAGGTAAAAGGTAAAAGGTAAAAGGTAAAAGGTAAAAGGTAAAAGGTAAAAGGTAAAAGGTAAAAGGTAAAAGGTAAAAGGTAAAAGGTAAAAGGTAAAAGGTAAAAGGTAAAAGGTAAAAGGTAAAAGGTAAAAGGTAAAAGGTAAAAGGTAAAAGGTAAAAGGTAAAAGGTAAAAGGTAAAAGGTAAAAGGTAAAAGGTAAAAGGTAAAAGGTAAAAGGTAAAAGGTAAAAGGTAAAAGGTAAAAGGTAAAAGGTAAAAGGTAAAAGGTAAAAGGTAAAAGGTAAAAGGTAAAAGGTAAAAGGTAAAAGGTAAAAGGTAAAAGGTAAAAGGTAAAAGGTAAAAGGTAAAAGGTAAAAGGTAAAAGGTAAAAGGTAAAAGGTAAAAGGTAAAAGGTAAAAGGTAAAAGGTAAAAGGTAAAAGGTAAAAGGTAAAAGGTAAAAGGTAAAAGGTAAAAGGTAAAAGGTAAAAGGTAAAAGGTAAAAGGTAAAAGGTAAAAGGTAAAAGGTAAAAGGTAAAAGGTAAAAGGTAAAAGGTAAAAGGTAAAAGGTAAAAGGTAAAAGGTAAAAGGTAAAAGGTAAAAGGTAAAAGGTAAAAGGTAAAAGGTAAAAGGTAAAAGGTAAAAGGTAAAAGGTAAAAGGTAAAAGGTAAAAGGTAAAAGGTAAAAGGTAAAAGGTAAAAGGTAAAAGGTAAAAGGTAAAAGGTAAAAGGTAAAAGGTAAAAGGTAAAAGGTAAAAGGTAAAAGGTAAAAGGTAAAAGGTAAAAGGTAAAAGGTAAAAGGTAAAAGGTAAAAGGTAAAAGGTAAAAGGTAAAAGGTAAAAGGTAAAAGGTAAAAGGTAAAAGGTAAAAGGTAAAAGGTAAAAGGTAAAAGGTAAAAGGTAAAAGGTAAAAGGTAAAAGGTAAAAGGTAAAAGGTAAAAGGTAAAAGGTAAAAGGTAAAAGGTAAAAGGTAAAAGGTAAAAGGTAAAAGGTAAAAGGTAAAAGGTAAAAGGTAAAAGGTAAAAGGTAAAAGGTAAAAGGTAAAAGGTAAAAGGTAAAAGGTAAAAGGTAAAAGGTAAAAGGTAAAAGGTAAAAGGTAAAAGGTAAAAGGTAAAAGGTAAAAGGTAAAAGGTAAAAGGTAAAAGGTAAAAGGTAAAAGGTAAAAGGTAAAAGGTAAAAGGTAAAAGGTAAAAGGTAAAAGGTAAAAGGTAAAAGGTAAAAGGTAAAAGGTAAAAGGTAAAAGGTAAAAGGTAAAAGGTAAAAGGTAAAAGGTAAAAGGTAAAAGGTAAAAGGTAAAAGGTAAAAGGAGATCAAGCTGATGAGGAGGGTCAGAGGGATTACGAGGTCAAATGTCAAAAGGATCAAAGAGGTCAAAGGACGCAGGGCAAAGGTCAAATGGATTAAAGGGATCAAAAGGATTAAATGAATCAAAGGGATAAACGACCAAAGGGGTCAAATGTCAAAGGGATTAAAGGACTACAAAAATATCCGCCAAATGTCGTAAATGGCCTTGGGGAATGGTACCATTAAATGGTGGTAAATGAGGGAGTTGTAGATTTAGAGCACTTTTACCGGGCAGGGAAAGTCAAGATCAAACCTGGACAAGACAATGCGATTGTTTGCAGAATATAATTCAGTCGTTAATAATTCAATAACTTTTTGACACGCAAACATTTTTGAGTTTTGAAAAAATCCAAAATTAGACACGAACAAAAAACAAGTATTTCACCTCTTTGGAACTTAAAAATCGGACTTTTTGCACTAAATGATGGCCATCTTCTGATGGTGCTATTTCGTGCAGCCAAAAATTAATCCCTATTACTCTCCTAAGATATTTTCTATTCCCTCTTGTTCACAGCCATTGACTTGGCTTGAGGGAAGATTTCCATTTACTCCGTCTTTCCGGCCACTTGTTGTGGTTTCCAGTAAGATGTCGGTTCCGTTTCAAGGCTACTGCTGCCACTTGTTGGGGTCGCTGTCCGCTGCATAACTTTACAGACTGCCTCCCGCTGATATACAAATCATGGATTAAGTTAAGTTTTTCGGTAAGTTTTAGAGTATTTTTCGCGGCAGTCTTCAACTGTTTGCCATGCAGTTTAGTTTTGGTTTATTTTTCCTTTGGTTGTTTTTCCACTAACACAGAATTTGTCAGAGCTTAGTTAATGTTCAGTACCAAATCTAAATGGTTGCAAATCTAAGACCTTTAAATGTCTTTAGTTATTGGAAGACACAAAAAAAAACAAATGAGAAGTAGAACCAACTATCACAGAAAAGAATTGTCAAAAAAAAGAACTTTTGCAAATGTAAACGAAAGATTTGACAAAAAAAAAAAAACAAGTGAATGAAAGAAAGGAACCGGCAATGCTAAGTAAACTTGTGCAATTGTCGCTTTGTCGTAGTCTGTCCGTCTGTCCTTTTATCCTTGTGTACGTCCTACGGGCGTCCATCCATACGTCCATTTGTCTATCTTTTATGTGAATTTATCTGCTGGTTTGTTTTTGTTATCTCTTCTTGGTGGGGAGGGGGAGCGGTGGTTCAATTTTGTTGTCTTCTCTTCTTGGGCTGCCAACTCAAGTAAACACACACAAAAAATGCCCTGAACTAAACTACACCATTTACAGAGAAGGACTTGGTTGTATCGTCCTAGATTATTAGAACCAATCTCTAACATAGAAGGACTGACACTAAATCGATTTTTTGGAATTATTGATTTTTTTCTTATAACTTATTGAGCTGCACACACATGTAAACACAGTTTTTAAAGGTATTTTTGAGCACTATCTCGGTGCAAAATATCTTTGCAATTGGTACATAATTGTAGTTCTAACGAACACTTCTGAAATTACCAATGCCGAGGTGATCGAATTTGGTGTGTTACTGAGTGGCCCCTATACCAACCAGAGATCCAAAATTTCGCAGATCATATGGAAAACATCTCTGCTCTAAGAATGTGAAATTTCGTCAAAATATTTTTTTTCGTTCAAAAGTTATCGAATTAATACAAAAAAATCGATTTGTTAGTACTGGGTGACGTATGCTTAATTTAGGAATTAAAATTATTCATACGTCTATTGCTTACAAATATCATAATTTAGAAATGTAATATTTTTAATTCAATTGGAATTGAAATTCAAATGATAGAGAAAAATCTGAAATTCAATTGGATTATTATTAAACTCCAATAAATATTTCAAATCATATCATATTTTTAAATTGGCAATTTCTCAACTTCACATGAAAAATCTCAAATTCCACTGAAATCGTAGCAATTTCCACAGAGATTAATTCAATCAATTCAATTCCGGCAATGGTGTACCACATGGCTGGCCAATGTCATTGGGAACCGTGAGGGGTTTTCGATGTTCCACTATAACGTTGGGAGAACGAGTCTTCTTTGTTTTTTTGGTTTACTAGTTTTGTGTTTTTGGCCAAATCTCTTTTAATTGGCTTTTCCATCAAAACATATTAGAGTGTTACAAATGTAGCTACGTTTTAGACAATAGGACGAACACACACACACACTTACACACAAAAAAAGAGGAAACTCAGACAGATAGACAGACATACAGTCAGTCAGTCACACAGCCAGACAGACAGTCAGTCAGCCAGCCAGCCAGTTCAAACGAAAGAAAGAAAGAAAGACTGACTCGTTGCACTGATTGTATAATGAAGTTTATTTGGGCAAAGGCTTCGCCGAAAAAACTATTCAGTCTCTTGTTTTGCTTTCTCGATAGTTCCAGTGCCACTACACTCCACACCATCCCATCCCACCCCTACCAGATAATCTGTCTAAACTAAAAGCCAATCAAGGAGAAATGATAGACAGTTGTATGGTGTATGGTGTTCGTGTATTAGTAGCACAAAGTGCTTGCGTGTGTATGTGTGTTTTGCTGTACTAGTGAACGGAGATTTAAACGCAAAACAAGGACAACATCAACTACAACAACAATAGCAGCCAACTGAAGTTTATCATTTAAGCTAAAAAAGATAAACATCCTAAGAATTAATCTCAATTCCTTTTTCAAATTTCCTGACAAATTAGGGAGGTAATTGGAAAAACTTCAATCACATCCTGCACAGGACATTGAACACAAATATTGTAGTAGTTGTGAGTTAAAAGGAACTAAATCACATTTTTAATTGAAGTTAAAGTAGTTCATACGTTTAGAGCAAATAAGGGACAAACATGGTACCAATCAAATGATTGGTATAAACAAGAAATTCAGAGTTAGCTTCCCCTAGTTTCACAGGTACGTAGAATAAATAGATTTTTCCAAATTCGTACTTTTAAGGGGTAACCTGGAAAATAGGGATAAAAATGGTACCAATCAAACGGCTGAAGGTGAAATTTTAAAATGTATGTTCCTCTGGCCATGTAGATGCGCATAGTCAAAGATTTTTTTAATTTTTACTTTTTGGGAAAATTCAACAAAAAGGGATAAAAAAGGTACCAAAAAACGACTGAAGGTGAAATTTTAAAATCTTAAAATTTGGTGTAATGTAATGTAAAAGAATTTTTCGAAATTTTTACTTTTTGAGGAAAATCGAGAGAAAAGGGTTAAAAATGGTCCCAACTAAATGAAATTCGTTGGTTACATACCCCTAATTGCATAGACATGAAAAATAAAAGTTGTTTTTTTTTTAATTTTTACTTTTAAGGGATAAAAAGGAAAAAGAGATAAAAATGGTACCAACCAAAACACTGAAGGTGAAATTTTTAAACCTTGAAATTTAGATGCACAATGTAAACGAATCTTTCGAAATTTTTACATTTTGTGGGAAATGGGGCGAAGGGGAATAAAAATGGTACCAATCAAATGAATGATATAAGCATGAAATTCGTTGTGTACATACTAGGGATAGACACGTAAAATAAATGTTTTTTTTTTTAATTTGTACTTTTAAGGGGACAAGTGTAAAAAAGGCATAATATTTGTTACCAACCAAATGGCTGAGGGTGCAATTTTAAAACATTGTTGTGTGTATTCCTCAGACCATGTAGATGTGCAATGCAAAGAATTTTTTAGAAATTTGTATATTTTGGGGAAAACGTGGCGAAGGAGGATAAAAATAGTACCAATCAAATGATAACTACAAACAAGAAATTCGAGAGGGATAAAATTGGTACCAACGAAAAGGCTGAAGGTGAAATTTTAAAATCTTTATATTCGGCGTGGTACATTCCTCTGACCATGTAGATACACAATGTAAAGGAACTTTTCAAAAAATTTAATTTTTGATGAAAAATGGAGCGAAAGGGATAAAAATGGTACCAACAAAATGACTGAGGGTGAAAATTTAAAATCTTGAAATTCGTTGCGTACATTACTCTGGCTATGTAGTTGCCCAATGCAAAGGATTTTTTTGAAATTTTTGCTTTTTGGGGAAAAACAAAACGAAAGGGGATAAAACTGGTACCAACAAAATGACTGAAGGTGAAAATTTAAAATCTTGAAATTTGGTGTATACATTCCTCTGACTGTGTAGAAGCGCAAAGTAAATTAATTTTCCGTTTTTTAAGATTTTGGGGAAAACAGAGCTGAATTTGAAATCTAGAAATTTGGTGCATGTATTCCTTTGACCACGTAGATGCGTAACGAAAATGAGTTTTTCAAAAATTGTATTTTTTGGGGTAACACAGAACGAAAAGGGATAGAACTGGTACCAACCAAATGGTTGATGTTGAAACTTTTTAATATGGTGTGTAGTCATCTGACCATGTAAATGGGCAACGTAAATGATTTTTTTTTTTAATTTTTACTTTTGGGGAATATAGAACGAAAATGAATAAAACTGGTACCATCAAAATGGCTAAAGGTGAAATCTTGAAATTTGGTGTATACATTCCTCTATGTATATACTATGTAGATGTGCAATGTAAAGGAATTTTAAAAAATGCCTTCTTTTTGGTGAAAAATGTGATGAAAAGGGATAAAAATGGTATCAACAAAATGGCTGAAATTCTTCTGACTGGATAAAGCGCAAAATAAAAAGATAGGGTTATGGTAGCATGGAAAAATGGGAAATGTGGGAAAACAATGGTACCAAACAAGTTATACAAATATCAATAGAATACAAAATATCAATAAATATCTATATCAAATAGCAATTAGAATACAAAATAAACCAGTAAGGAAAGGCTAAACTCGGGCGGGGCCGACTCTATGATACACTCCACTTTCAATCCGAATACAATTCAATTCGGTGAAAAAGTGAAAACGGGAAGGTTTTTTGTATCCTGTAAATGTATGTGTTTGACAAAAAAATTTATATCGGAAAGGACATTTGTATGAGGATAAATTGAAACCTGGAACGAAATAGGTGAAATATAAAATGTATAGTTTGGCCAAAATCGGTTAAACTTATGGGAGCAACATTTGAATTTGGGCTATATTTAAATCTGAACCGATCTTACCCACTTTCACCATAGTTTTGTTTAGTTAGATTATAAGATGTTGTGCGAAATTTAAAGAAAATCGAGCACAATATGTGGCTTTTAAAGCGGCAAAAGTCAAATCGGGAGCGACATTTGTATGGGGGCTATATCTAAATCTGAACCGATCTTACCCAATTTCTGCATAGTGTTTCTAGTTGGATTATAACATGTTGTCCCAAATTTAAAGAAAATCGGGTACAATATATGGTTTTTAGAGCGCAAAATTCAAATCGGGAGCGACATTTGTATGGGCCTATATCTAAATCTGAACCTATCTAGCCCGCTTCAGCCACAGGTGTTTCTATTTAGATTATAAGATGTTGTGCGAAATTTAAAAAAAATCGATTAGAATCGGGAGCGAAATTTGTATGGGAGCTATATATAAATCTGAACCGATTTGACCTATTTTCACCATAGATGTTCTTAGTTTAAATATAAGATGTTTTACCAAATCTGAAGACAATCTGATACATTATGTGGTCTCTAGAGCGGAAAAAGTCAAATCGGGAGAGAAATTTGTATGGGAGCTATATATAAATCTGAACCGATCTAACACATTTTTACCGCAGGTGTTTCTAGTTACAATATAAGATGTTTTGCCAATTTTAAAGAAAATCTGTTGTAATATGTGGTATCTAGAGTGAAAAGAGTCAAATCGGGAGTGAAATTCGTATGGGGGCTATATCTAAATCTGAACCGATTTCCTTCAAATTAAATAGCGTTCGTCCTTATCCCGAAAAAACATCGTTGTGCAAAGTTTCATTTGGTTCTGTCTAAAATTGCGAGCTGTATCGTGATTACAAGAATAGATGGACGGACGGACATACAGACAGACGGACATTGCTAAATCGACTCAGAAAGTGATTCTAAGACGATCGGTATAATTAACAATGGGTCTATCTCGTTTCCTTTTGGGTGTTACAAACAAATGCACAAAGACATAATACTCTCGTGGAGTGTATAAAAATGTTCGTATATATTAATCGACAGCCTCTAATCTGCTGGCAATACTGTGAAATGTGCTCCATGGCGAAGTATATATAAGATTTAGCCCGGCAGAGCTCAACACCCTTTTTATTTGTTTCAAATTGGTTTTCATATTAAGAATGATAGAATTAAAACACTTTTAATTTGTCCCTATAGGGTGGACACTTTGACTTTGAAAGTTAGAATAATATTCATTTTTATTTTCAAGTTTATGTTTAAAATTTGCAAAATGGAACGCTCGAACAAAAGTATGTAATGAGTCTTTAACGCAAACTGTAAGAAATTTACGTGGAAAATATTCGAGAAGAGATTGGTTTCAGTTTTCAAGAAGCTCATTTTCATCTCTCTAGCTATGTAAATAAGTAAAAATGCCCACACGTGACTATTGAGAAGCCAATGCATCAAGGGGCTGTACTGAAATATCTGGTTGATCGGATGAGGTGCTGCCAAGCCAGTCGTGGTTGTCCTACGAATGATATTGTGTTCCATTATTAAATGACAAAGTTCAACCTTTCCAATATAACCAGAAATTTGAAAAAATAATCAATACTTTTTTATAGCCGATTCACAAATAAAACATTCGTCACAGCAGAATTTACTCGTTTAAAATTGGCATTATTTTCTTATCAAAAAACCATCCAAAAATCATTTTTCTAACAAAATAAATGCGATTTTTCCTTATTTACCTTTAATTTAGCGGATTTGATGGCAATTAGTCTCCCAAAATTACAAATACTAAAGGTAACTTCAACAAATTTTACTAAAAAATAATATTTGTTTATAAGTCTTGTCATTTATTTTGGTTTAAGACCATAGGTTGTGCTGAAGTCTTCAGCAGAACCCAAAAATTAGCAAAAAAGGCAAAGTGAGACCTTTATTGTTGCAGTTAAAAGTTGACTGCGCAGTTTCGATGGGCGCTACCCCATAATAAAATAATATTGGTTTATAATATTTGGTTATTTATAATAATTGTTTAGGGCATTTTTGGTAAAGTAGTGTAATCGCCGAGTAAACCACATACCATTTTCTTCAAAATGTCACTTTGATGTCTTCATGATCAACTAGTGATGGAATGTCTCATATTGTATCTCTAGTATACTTACTGTGTGAATTCTATCAACCCTGTCCATTAACTATCGATAAATTACATGATTTTTTTTTTGTTTTGCTCCACAGACAGCCAAAACTCCCTTAAGCCATACAACAATCTCCGAAAAAATCTCTTAACAATCCTTTACCGGAGAAAACAAAAAAAAAACCGAACCTCAAAAAAATTTTGATTAAGGATAAAATGCTTTGAACTTTAAAAGTGTAAATAATACTGAAAATGTGTTGGTCGTCGTACACACACTGCATGAGAGAAAGCGAGAGAGAGGGAGAGAGTCAAGGAGAAAATGTGCAACTATTAAAAGTTTAATTGACCATAACATTAGAAACTACATTGTGTAGAGGAACACACACACACACGCCCTCTCGCATAGAGAGCAGCACAACCACAACCATATAAATGCAGCCTCAGAGTGTTATAAAAGCTAGACAAGACTACATCGTGTACTCGTCGTGCACTGTTGTAAAACAAAGAGTAAAACTATTTCCAACACATCCACACACACTCGCACACTACAGAGTGAGATGAACTGTCTGTGTGCATCTAAGTGAATGTTGGCTTCAAATGAGAAAATACGCACTTCGGCTTACACACGAACATGTACGTCCTCCACGCGTGCATTAGTGCCTGGGTGTGGGTGCGTGTGCGGTCTATGATGTTAAACATCGGACACATGAATGATGTTGTGCGGTGCGGTGTGTTGTGTTGTTAGTGGTATTAAGCATCGTCGTTGTTGCTTTGTGCTTTGTTTGTTGTTACCCAACGTCATTCATTCATTCAGGAGTGTGGAGTGTGTGTGTGTTTTTCCCATACACGTATCAGCATGTGTGTTTGTATTTTAGTAAATGTTTTATGTTTATGTCAGTATAGCCGGTTATTGGAACGGACATTTTAACAGCAGAGCCAACATGAAACAAGCAAAAAGCATTTGAAACTCTGAAACAACATCGAGCAATAGAAGAAACAGCAAATAATCCGGGGATTGTTTTTGCCAAGCATGCAACATAAGTAGGATTACCACGAGCTACGAGGAGGGGTGTGCTTGGATGGGGAAAATAGTGATGCAGTTTGGCATTGTTTATGGTTGGACAAGGAAGATGTTCGGAAGAACATCGCAGTAAATTTAATCATACGTTTTTAGTATTTCTCAATTTGATATGTTCATAGAAAGAAGTTTTAAAAGCAGGGTTTTTTCTCATTTCGTGAAGATTGGCTCGAAAATATGAAAAAAATATTATTAAGCTATAAAAAATTGATAAAAGTAATAAAATGAGTTGGATGGAAATGTGAAATTACATAGAAATTAAATATTTTTATATTTTTAATTTCGACAGTAATCACGTTCATAATTGTTTTGGATTAATTATTAATAAAATATATTTTACAAAAATCGAAGGTATGTGTATTTTTTTGTTTAAACAAGTAAGGAAAGGCTAAAGTCGGGCGGGGCCGACTATATAATACCCTACACCACTCCCTGCGTATGTACCTCGCTTTGATTACTAAACCCATTTATTTCATGGGAGCAATTTTATGTAGTTCATATAAATTATACTTTAAATTCATCTTTAGTCATATTTAATGAATATGGTTAATAATATGGTAATTGATCCAATTATCCGACAGATAAATACAAATTATACAGTAGTAATAGAATGAATAGGACCGACATTTCAAAAGGGGGCCTATAACTATATTTTGGGCCTGGTCCAAAACATGGGCATATATATTTCTCATTCACGGTAGGTATTCCTGGTTGAAAAATACCATGATCAGCAAAATTTGATGATTGGTGAAATATAATATGTAAAGTTTGGTCAAAATCGGTTAAACATTCTGGAGCAACATTTGTATGCGGGCGATATCTAAATCTGAACCGATCTTACCCACTTTCACCATAGGGTGGATTATAATATGTTGTGCCAATTTTAAAGAAAAACGGGTACAATATGTGGATTTTAGAGCGGAAAAAGTCAAATCGGGAGAGACATTTGAATGTGGGCTATATCTAAATCTGTACCGATCTTACCCAGTTTCAGCATAGGTGTTTCTAGTTCGATTATAAAATTTAAAGAAAATCGGGTACAATATGTGGTTTCTAAAGCGGAAAATGTGAAATCGGGGGGGTGGGCGACATTTGTATTGGAGCTATATCTACATCAGAACCGATCTTACCCAATTTTTGCACACGTGTTTCTAGTTGGATTATAAGAGGTTCTGCCAAATTTAAAGAAAATCGGGTACAATATGTGGTTTCTAAAGCGGAAAAAGTGAAATAGCGAGAGACATTTGTATGGGGGCTATATCTAAATCTGAACCGATCTTACCCAATTTCGGCATAGTTGTTTCTAGTTGGATTGTAAGATGTTGTACCAAATTTAAAGAAAATCGGGTACAATATGTGGTTTCTAGAGCGGAAAATGTCAAATCGGGACCGACATTTGTATGGGGGCTATATCTAAATCTGAACCGATTTCCTCCAAATTCAATACCGATGGTCCTTGGCCAGAAAAAATAACTTCTACCAAGTTTCATGACAATCGGACAACAATTGCGACCTGTAGAGTGCGAACAAGCTTAGATGGACAGCAGACGGACGGACGGACGGACAGACAGACATCGTTAAATCGACTCAGCTGGTGATTCTAAACCGATCGGTATACTTTAAGGTGGGTCTAGCTCGATTATTTCTTGGTGTTACAAACATTTGGCGCGAAACTAACTTATAATACCCTAGACACGAAGTGGTGTAGGGTATAAAAATGTTGGTGTTGATTTTAGGGATCAGTATGTCTCAATGGCACAGAAAATATTAAGTCTCGAAAACAAAGTAGTTATTTTCTGTTGCATAGTGTAACTTGTTAGAATAGTTTTAAGGGAGCTAAAAAAACTCCACTAATATATTGATTAACATAGATTTTTAATTATTGAGTTTTTTTTTAATTTTCAAGGAATATTGTTTATTTTGGCAAAAATTACTCCACCATTAAATGTTTGTCCTAAATTTCGTAATTGTTTTCTAAACTAGAGATAATTTCCAAGGATATTTTGCAACTTCACAAATTATACAGGGTGGCCCAGACAGACCGAAGTGGTGTGAATTCCTTATAACTTTTTTATTATAATTTTTTTTTCTTTTCTTTTCAGTATTTTGTAAAGAAGACTTGGATAATTTATAATGGAGCAATACACAATTGAACAACGTGCCCATATTGTTGAAATTTACTTTTCAAATCAACGGTCCATTGTGTTGACTCAGCGTGCATACCGTCGTCAATTTAATGTGCGGGGATTTAACCGCTCCAGACTGTTTTCTTTGGGGCTATTTAAAAGGAAAAGTTTATGTTAATAAGCCTAGGACTATTGAGGAGTTAAAAACCAATATTCGAGAAGAAATTAACAACATACCACCGGAAGTTTTGCGAAAGGTCATGGAAAATGTGTTGGAAAGAGCACATTTGTGCGAAGCAGAATATGGCCACCACTTGCGGGATATCATTTTTAATAACTAATCCAAAAATATTCCCCATAAATTTAATGTATTTAAAAAAAAAAAATTAAAAAAATATCTCTTAAATAAAAAGTTATAAACAAAACAATTCACACCACTTCGGTCTTTCTGGGCCACCCTGTATTTTATTTTCATATCTACTCCGCCTGTCCATACCTACCCCGCAACAACCAATAGCTTGCCAAGCTTAGTTGGCTCGTTAAATAAGTAGGTATTTATGTATGTTTGCATTTGCATATGAATAATTTTGTTGGATAGACAGTCATTTTAAAATAATGACAAACTTGAGCTAAGACATCAAGTAGTGGTGTTTCCAAAATTAAATACAACAAAACATAAATTAAATGCATTCATTCGCACATATACATATACATACATATACAGTTGCATATGCAGGCAGAACAACAGGCACACTGTTGCCCGAGACATCATCCGCCATGCTTTTGTGTCTGTCTAAGTGTTGGTCATCGAGTGGATACTTTACAAGTCTGACTGTCTGTTTATCTGTCACTCACTTGGGCTGAGCAGTGTTTTTATAATGTTTTCTCTCTCTCTGGATGACGACTGTGCACATGCAAAACCTTTCTCCTTACATCCACTCCTCTCACTCTCTTTGCCTTCGCATATCGTAGTTGCAAATAGCCTCATAAATCCTTCAAGTGTTTCATTATAAATAATTTCATATGCACTTTACCAATAAAACGCATGCCTAGGTCTTCCCGCCATCGAGCACCAGCCTCAACATTCACTATGACCATATGGAATGGCGGGGCAGCAGTGGCAGGACCGTCGAGACCAGCCTTGGCAACTGGCCTTTCTGCTGGTTGCTCAACTTGTTTATGTCGACGAGGATATGATGTGTGTGTGTTTGTGTGTACCAGTCAGTATGTGTGTGATTAAATTCCCAATGTCCTTTTATTGTTTATTATACAGACTTTGCCTGTCCGATAGGACTTAATGTTAATTCATTTTATATTATTCATATGCACAGTCATACATACGCAACTACTCGTTCGTTCGTTTGTTTGCTTGTGTTCGTGTGCATGAGTATGAACAGGCAACAAATATCCGTACATGCAACATGGATCATAGCCTTCATACGGACATGATGCAAATGTGTTTGACCATGTGGATGTGTGTGTGTGCCTTGAACGATATGCATTTTGTTACTTTCCCATACATAACTCAACACACAGCAACCGGACATGGTATGAAGACCAATTTTAAGTAATGGATCACATCGAAACAAGGGATACTTGGAAACATTTCAAAATAAAAATATAGGTTCAATATATATTTTTTCTAATTTCTAAGTGATCACACAATTACAAATTTGATACAATTTTACAAAAAGTAAGAAATTGTAGACACTAGGGTGGATCGAACATAAAGTGTTTTTTTATCAAAAGTGCAATGAGATACAAAATATATATATTTTTACTAATGTAAATCAATTTTCTTCTAGTTTTTCTGAATATTTTAAACCTAAAAAATATTTTTTTTTAAATTTATTTTATAAACAAAAATATATATCTTCAACTTTTATAAAAAAATATTTTAGCGGCATTTCTCGATTTTGTAACATAAAAAATTACAGACACTAGGGTGGATCGAAAATAAACTATTTTTTGACAGTAAACAAATTTTTAAAAATTGTTCCTTTATTGTGGTATATAAAAAATGTACTTTTTTCTAATTTCAAGCAAATTTCTTCTAGTTTTACAGAAAATTGTAAAACTTAAAAAAATATTTTTCTAAAATATATTTTACTAAAAAAATATTTTTTAATTTATTTTATAAACAATAATATATATCTTCAACTTTTATAAAAAAATATTTTAGCGGCATTTCTCGAAATTTGTAAAACTTAAAAAATATTTTTCTAAAATATATTTTACTAAAAAATATTTTTTAATTCATTTTATAAACAAAAATATATATCTTCAACTTTTATAAAAAATATTTTAGCGGCATTTCTCGATTTTGTAAAATAAAAAATTACAGACAATAGGGTGGATCGAAAATAAACTATTTTTTGACAGTAAACAAATTTTTAAAAATTGTTCCTTTATTGTGGTATATAAAAAATGTACTTTTTTAATTTCAAGCAAATTTTTTCTAGTTGTACAGAAAATTGTAAAACTTAAAAAATATTTTTCTTAAATATATTTTTCTATTTAGTTTATAAACAAAAAAAAAAACAAATAAAAAATTAAATTTAAAAGGGCATTTTCTCGATTTTTAAAAATAAGAAATTGTAGACACTAGGTTATATTGAAAATAAATTATTTTTGTCATAAGGTAATTTTAAAAAATTTGTTACTTTTTGGTGGTATGTGATACAAATAAATTTGTTTTTCTAATTTCAAGGAAATTTCTTCTAGTTTTGCAGAAAATTGTAAACATTTAAAAAATATTTTAATTAATATTTTATTAATTTTTTTATTTATTTCTGTAAAAAAAGTTTTAAATTTAAAGCTGCATTTCCCGATCTTAAAAATAAGAAACTATTTTTTTTAAATAATGTTTGTATTTATTTCTGTAAACCAAATTTTCAAAAAAACTAGAAATTGTCAACACTAAATAAATAAAAAATATTTTTTTAATTTATTTATTTTATTTATTTTATAAACAAAAATATATACCTTCTATTTTTGTAAAATAAATTTTAAATTTTAAGCTCCACTAGGGTGGATCCGAAAATAAAGTATTTTTTGCTTTTGTAAAATAAAAAATTATAGGCACTAGGGTGGATCGAAAATAAACTATTTTTTGGCAGTAAAAAACAAATTTAAAAATTTTACCTTTTTGTGGTATATAAAAAATGTATTTTTTTCTAATTTCAAGCAATTTTCATCTAGTTTTACAGAAAATTGTAAAACTTAAAAAATTTTTTCTTAAATATATTTTTCTATTTATTTTATAAACAAAAAAATGTAAAAAATTAAATCAAATTAAAATAAAAAAATTTTAAATAAATTTTAAAATAAAAATTTTTCAAAAAAGAAATTAAAGACACTAGGTTGGATTGAAAATAAATTATTTTTTTGTCATAAGGAAATTTTAAATTTTTTTACTTTTTGGTGGTAATATATTTGTTTTTCTAATTTCAAGGAAATTTCTTCTAGTTTTGAAGAAAATTGTAAACATTAAAAAAAATATTTTTTTAATTATTTTTTTGTATCTATTTCTGTAAAAAGTTTTAAATTTATAGCTGCATTTCCCGATCTTGAAAAGAAAGAAACTATTTTTTTAATTAATGTTTGTATTAATTTCTGTAAAACAAATTTTCAAAAAAAACTAGAAATTGTGGACACAATGGTGGATCGAAAATAAAGTATTTTTGTCTTACGGTAATTAAAAAATACTTTTTTGTGGTATGTGGTATATCTTTTCTAAATTCAAATAAATTTCTTGTAGATTTGAAGGAAATTGTAAAACTTAAAAAATATTTATTTTTTAATTTAATTTTTTTATTTATGTAAAAAACAAAAAAAAATTGTATAAAATTGTAGGGTGGATCGAAAATAAAGTACTTTTTGCCATAGGGTTATTTTAATTTTTTTTTTTTAACTTTTTGTGGTATGAGTTACAAAAATATATATTTTATCTAATCTCAAGCCAATTTCTTCTAGTTTTATAGAAAATTGTCAAATCTTGAAAAATATTTTTATTTATTTTTTTTGTGTTTATTTATATAATCGAAAGATGTATAATTCCGATTTTTGTAAAATAAATTTTAAATTTAAAGCTTCATTTCCCTATTATTTCTGTCAAAAGGTAATTTAAAAAATTAAAATTTTTGTGGTATTTTGTGGTTTTACTGAAAATTGTCAAATCAAAAAAATATATATATTTGCTCAATTCTTTATTTATTTTATAAAAATATAAAATAAAATGATAAATTTCTATTTTCTTGCAAATATAAAATTTAATTTTCAAAATTATAAAACTTAAAAAATATTATTTAATTATTTATTTATAAACAATAAATATATACCTTCAATTTTTGTAAAATTTATTTCTATATTTCCAGATTTTCGAAAATTAAGAAAATGTAGACACTAGGATGCATCGAAAACAAAGAATTTTTTGTCATAAGGTAATATAAAAATTAAGGTAATATTAATTAAATTTAAAGCTGCATTTCCAGAGTTTCTAAAATAAAGAAATATATATATATATATATTAAGGTGCATCGAAAAGTATTTTTGTCATAAGATAATTTTAGAAAAATTTAGCTTTTTTTTAATTTCTTCTAATTTTATAGAAAACTCAACTCTTAACATAATTTTTTTCTTATAAATTTAAAAAAATATGTACCTTCATTTTTTGTTAAATAAATAGCTGTAATTATAGGTCTTTCCCCTATTTTCAAAAAATAAAAATTTTTAGAATTTTTTTAGAATTGGATCGAAAATAATATATTTTTCTCATAATAATAATAATTGTAACTTTTTTAGTAAATTTTGACTAATTTTACTGAAAATTGTCAAATCTTAAATAAATATATTAATTTTATAACAAAAATAAATTTTAATTTTAAATTTCCTATATTCAAAAAATTCAATATATATATATATATATATATAATTGCCAAATCTTAGAAAAATGTTTTTTTACGTTTATAATTTATATCATATTTATTTTATAAACAAAAATATACATTCGACTTTTGTAAAATAAATAAAAAAACAGTGTCAGTGTAAAAAAATGGTACTTACACTTAAAACAATTATAAACGTGATTATGGTCGAAATAAAACATATTTTATGTTTTTTTATTTATTTATCATTTGTCTTATAAACAAAAATAAATACCTTCGATGTTTGTAAGATAAATTTTATTAATAGTTAATACTGCCGGTGAGACGGTGGAGTTCCAGGTACTTAATTTAAAACAATTATAAGCGTGATTGCTGCCAAAATAAAAAATATGTTTCTTTTTTATATTTATTTTTTATTTATTTATAAACAAAAAATATGCTATCGATTTTTGTATAATAAATTACATTAAATATATAAATTATATTAATAGCGACTGCAAGACGCTCCATAAATTTCACGGTGGTGTTTCTGCTGCTTACTCTGAAACAATATAAACGTGTTGCTGGCGAAATACAAAATATTTTTATTTTTTTATATTTATTTCTTACTTAATTTATAAACAAAAAATATGCCTTCGATTTTTAAAACACAAATTTTATTAGTAGTGAATAATGTCAGTCAAACGCTCCATAAGTCTCATGATGACGTTCGCGTAAGTTAATATAAAACAATTATAAATGTGGTAGCTTCGAAAATAAAAATATTTAATATAAATAATTAAAATAACTTACTTTAAGCTGGTTTCAAAAAGGTTGAGGACATTCTCGACTAAAATGAATCTGTTGTTCGTTCAATGCATTGTCCCAAAATATTTCGGCCTTATCGCAGTCCATTCGTGTCCGACAGAGTAAAGAATTTTCATATGAAAAATTACCCATTTTTTGTGTCATTTTTCATATTTTTGTCGATTTTTTTCATTCTCAATACAAATGCCCATGGCTGTCGGTATACTGTGGCACTTATTCATGTGTCGACTCGGCTGTATATTTAACATGGAAGGAAATTGCATTTTAATGCAACAATTCATGTTTTATTATGGTTACATTTTATGCTTCGCATGATTTTATATTTTTGAAATCCGTTTATATATATATATATGCACACATACATACACATGGACATTGTCCATTGCACATTTAAGTTTAAACATGCATTCCTTTGACTCAGTGTGCGTGTGTGTGAGTGTGTGCATTTGTATTTGTATATGCATATTTAAGTTGCTATTGTTTATGAATGATGTAGCATAAAATTTACAAAATTATCTTCATAAATATTTCTTGGCCAAGTAGTGTTTGTTTGCCATGTAAATATTTTGTTGTACGAAAATTCCGAAAGGGATTTGATTTTAATGTGTCTACTTAATAAATGACATCCTCCAATGAATTGGAATGTGAAGACAATGGAGTGGGTCAAAATAAACGAAACAACAAAATCAAATGAACACACAAATAAAAATGCTGTGCCTGAAATCTAAAAACTTTATTATTTGTGCACATTGAGATATATTGATTCATAACATTTTAATACAAATAATTATTATTCGGTTGGTTTAATTTTTTTTTTATTTTTTCTTAAAATACAATAACCCCGAGCTCGTTTTGATTTTAAGTTATTTTTAATTAAAATTTCAAGGTACCTTTTTAGTAAAAAAAAATAAAATTTAATTAATTTTTTGCTGTGTTAATTTTATGTCTCTGTCCCGATTCATAACATTTTAATACAAATTATTATATTTGCTTTATTTATAATTATTATAAATTTTTGTTAAAATAAAATAACCTCGAGCTCGTTTTTGATTTTAAGTTATATTAAATTAAAATTTCAAGGTTTAGTAAAAAATACAAATTAATTAATTTTTGCTGTGTTAATTTTACGACTCAGTCTCGAAAAATATATTGTTATAGGACATTTATTTCCAAAATACACATACAAATAATTCAATGAAAATTGTAATTTTAGTATAAAAATAAAAAAATGTATCCATAAAATTTTTAGAAAGCCTAAATACGTCAGAAAATATTATTAATCGCCCTTTGGCAAAATTCGTCAAATTATTATCATTTAATTCTTATTTGTTTTATTAATTATCTTGTGGCATCCCTTTCAAACTGTCCTTTCTTTTGAGAATTATTTTGAAATTTCCTTTTCTTTTGAAAACAAATCAGTTCATAAAATTGTTTTTAATTATCCTTTGAGCATCATTTTACAATTTCTGTAAGAATTTTACAAGAATTTTATAAATTATTAAATTCGTATCAAAATGTTCCGACCCTCTTTAATGTATATGTATGCTTTTGAATTAAGGCAAATGTGAAAAATATTTAAATCCCTATTTAATTTCCTAACAGCAGTAAGAATAACATCATAGATTGCGAAAAGCTTACATTAGGCTAATAATGGGCATGTGACAATAGGGGTTAAAAGTCGATTTATACCAGATAAAATAAATTAGATACTAACAATATATATTAAAAAATATTTTTTGTATATTGCGACCTACTGTACTTTCGACCACTTGAAAAAAAAAAACAAATTCAACAAAAATGAAAAGTTTTGTCTCCGAGACATAAATATTTATTTTTTTTTTGTGTGTATTGAGATTGATTCATAAATCAACACCAACAAGTTCTTACGATAATTATACCCTCCACCTCCAGGATGGGGGTATACTAACTTTGTCATTCCTTTTGTAACACCTGAGACCCTATGAAGTATATATATTCTTGATCGTCATAAAATTCTAAGACGATCTAGCCATGTTCGTCCGTAGATCGGTTGGGATTGAAACGGGGTGAAATCGGCCCAAAGGGAAAAATTGTTCCCTCACAAGGACTAAAAATACCCATAATAATACCCAATTTTTAGCGTATTTAAGCATGTTTTTTGAATATGTCTATATTTGCTTGATATTTGGTCATTCTTATTTGTAGGGGGTGAAATGGGGCAAAAAAGGGATAAAAATGGTATATATTAAACGACAACAGCTAGAAACACGAAATTCGGTGTGTACATTCCTCTAATTGAGTAGATACATAATATAAAAGTATTTTTTCCAAATTCGTACTTTTAAGGGGTAAAATAGGAATAGAGGGATAAAAATGGTACCAACCAGACGGCTGTACATAGAATAATGAAATTTGGTGTATACATTCCTCTGATTGCATAGATAAGTAAAAAACAGGGATTTTTTTCAAAATTCGTACTTTTTGGGGTTAAAATGGGGATAAAAATAGTACCAATCAAATGACCGCAGCTAGAGTCATGAAATTCGGAGTATACATTCCTCTGACTGCGTAGACACGGAAAATAGACGAATTTTTCGAAATTAGTACTTTCAAGGGATACAATGGTACAGATGGATAAAAATAGTACCAACTAAACGACTACAGCTAGAATGATAAAATTCTAATTGCGGAGAAACGTCAAGGAGGTAAAAATGGTACCAACCAAATGGGCGCAGCTGGAATAATGGAATTCGGTGTATACATTCCTCTGACTGCATATACACGCAAAATAAAAAGTTTTTTCATCCAAGTTCGTACTTTTTCTTTTACGGCAAAAATTGGATGAATCATGAAGTTAGGTTATTTGGCACTATGTACGTCTGATAATGGATTTTCAAAATGTGTACTTTTGGAATTCAAATAGAATGGAAATACAACCAACTGTAGCACCCACTATGTACCAATATTTATGGCTTTGAAAATGTTTTTGAAAATATAAATATAAGAATATTTATTTTTTGAATTGACGTATTGGTAGCCTTGTCTTATAAGCGTGGTTTGAAATTATTAAAATATTATATTTATTTATAAAATTAATTTTTCAATATTTGTATTTGTTTTGGTTTGGCTATATTAAAAAAATATATTTTCCTGTAATAATACTGCACTTCTACGAAAACGGACAACTTCTGTGGAATGCAATCCATGGTGGAGGGTATATAAAGTTCGGCCCGACCGAACTTAAAACCGTTTTTACTTGTTTTTCTTTTAATTTTTTACTAATGTTTCAATTTTCGATTTCGGGAATATGGATATCTCTGTTGGATCACATCGAATTTTATTTATAAAAATATAAATAACTTTTTTAATATCATTTTCGTAGGTTTCGGTTTTGAAAACCAATAACAGTCAAAAATTTTACATTTTAATGAAATTAAAATTTTTGTCGCAGGTGGTTCCTAATCGATTTTTTTAATTAATATTGTATCTCTTGAATAGAATAAGATATCTGACGAAATTTCACATGTTTAGGTCAAATGATTTGCATTTGGAAATTTTTGTGTGTCTAGTGGTTTTGCGGGAAACTAGGGGCCAAAGATGGCCACCTCAGCCATGTCAAATTTTTAAAATTACAAAAAATACTAGTATGTATAGATTGCAAAATTATAAAAAATCACATAATTCCTAAATAGGGAAAATAAATCCAAAATTTTGCTAATTTTGGGTTCTGCTGAAGACTTCAGCACAACCTTTGGTCTTAAACCAAAATAAATGACGAGACAAATCCAAAAATTTATTTAAAAAAATTACCACTTCGATCATGGAACAAAAGAAAATAATGTTATTATTTATTTTCTTTTGTTCCATGATTATTATTAGCAGCTATTTCCGTGAACAAATACTTACTTTTGTAATCAATGCTTTTTTCAAGAATTTGTTGTCAACAAAAATTACAAATTTGTTCTTCTGGCTTCAAATCTCTGAACATGGTTTTTGATAAAAAACTAAATTTCGAAGCAGAAACCTCGGTTTTACATAAATTGGAGTATATTTTGTCGAATTCAAATCGTCTTGAAACCCAGAACAACGATATACGTAGGGAAGATGTCTTCAAAAATAATATTTTTTTTATTTTCGTCTAACAAAATACCCAAATTCCTTAAGTGGGGATTATATGTGTCAGCTAGTAAAAGTCTATGTCCAAAATCAAAAAAAAAATTGATATGTGCCAATTTTTCTCTTTATTGTGATCAGATCTCTAATTTAAGAACCTTTCTTGTTGACATTTATCAACAAGTAAGGAAGGTTAAAGTCGGGCGTGGCCGACTATGGTGTAGGATATAAAAAGGTCATTACATTTGAACCGGGTGATATACGATGCAGCTATAACAGGAGAATATACTACAAATTGCTTATTTCTATCTGCATTTGTAAGAAAATTTGAACACAAACTTTGAATGGGAGCTATATACAAATCAGAACCGATCTGACCCATGATTAGCAAAGGTTTTCTAGTTGAAATATTAGACGCTTTATGGAGTGTTAAATATGTGGTTTCTAGAGAAGAAAGAATCAAATCGGGAGCTATATATAATCTGAACCGATGTGACCGACTTTCGCTATAGTTGTTTCTATTTCAAACATTAGCTGATATGGCGAATTAGAAGAAAATCTGTTCAAATATTGTATTTCTTGAGCGGAAATAATCAATTCAGTAGTGAAATTTGTATATATATATATATATATCTGAGCTCATCTGACCCATTTTCACCAGAGCTGTTTTTAGTTGAAATATAAGTTCTTTTGCCAAATTTGAAGAAAATCTGTCAAAGTTTGTGGTTTCTAGAGCGGAAAGAGTCAAATCGGAGGAGACATTTGTATGGAGCTATATATAAATCTGAACCGATCTATCCCATTTTTACCAGAGCTGCTTCTAGTTGAAATATACGGCGTCTTGCCAAATTGGAGGAAAATCTGTTGAAATATGTGGTTTCTAGAGCGGAAAAAGTAAAATCGGGAGCAAAATTTGTGTGGGAGCTATATCTAAATCTGAACCGATTTTCTTCAAATGAAATAGCGTTCGTCCTTATCCCATAAAACTACGTTGTGCAAAGTTTAATTTAGTTCTAACAATAATTGCGACCTGGACTTTGATTACAAGAATAGATGGACAGACGGACATCGCTAAATCGACTCAAAAAGTGATTCTAAGTCGATCGGTGTAATAAACGATGGGTCTATCTCGTTTCCTTTTGGGTGTTACAAACAAATGCACAATGACAGTATACCCTGTGGTGTAGGGTATAAAAATGTAGCGTTACAATGACATTTTTCATTTTATGCACACCAAAATTGTGTTAGTTTGAAAGTGGTCTAAGTCACCCTATATCCACTGACATTGAGGTGTGGTGATGCAAACAAACATTTTTATACACTCCACGAGAGTATTATGGCTTTGTGCATTTGTTTGTAACACCCAAAAGGAAGCGGGATAGACCCATTGTTAAGTATACCGATCGACTTAGAATCACTTTCTGAGTCGATTTAGCAATGTCCGTCTGTCCGTCTGTCTGTCCGTCTGTCTGTCCGTCTGTCTGTCTGTCTGTCCATCTATTGTTGTAATCAAACTACATGTCGCAATTATAGTCCGATCTTAACAAAAATTGGCACAAGTAAGTTTTGTGGATCAAGGACGAACGCTATTTAATTTGAGACAAATCGGTTCAGATTTAGATATAGTCCCCATACAAATGTCGCTCCCGATTTGACATTTTCCGCTCTAGAAACCACATATTATACTCGATTTTCTTTAAATTTGGCACAACATCTTGTAATCCAACTATAAACACCTATGCAAAAATTGGGTAAGATCGGTTCAGATTTAGATATAGCCCCCATACAAATGTCGCTCCCGATTTGACATTTTCCGCTCTAGAAACCACATATTATACTCGATTTTCTTTAAATTTGGCACAACATCTTATAATCCAACTATAAACACCTATGCAAAAATTGGGTAAGATCGGTTCAAATTTAGATATAGCCCCCAAACAAATGTAGCTCCCGATTTGACTTTTGCCGCTTTAGAAACCACATATTGTACTCGATTTTCTTTAAATTTGACACAGCATCTTATAATCCAACTAGAAACACCTATGCAAAAATTGGGTAAGATCGGTTCAGATTTAGATATAGCTCCCATAAAATTTGTCGCTCCCGATTTGACATTTTCCGCAATAGAAACGACATATTGCACCCGATTTTCTTTAAAATTGACACAACATCTTATAATCCGACTATAAACACCTATGCAAAAATTGGGTAAGATCGGTTCAGATTTAGATATAGCCCCCATACAAATGTCGCTCCCGATTTGACATTTTCCGCTCTAGAAACCACATATTATATTCGATTTTCTTTAAATTTGGCACAACATCTTATAATCCAACTATAAACACCTGTGCAAAAATTGGGTAAGATCGGTTCAGATTTAGATATAGCCCCCAAACAAATGTAGCTCCCGATTTGACTTTTGCCGCTTTAGAAACCACATATTGTACTCGATTTTCTTTAAATTTGACACAGCATCTTATAATCCAACTAGAAACACCTATGCAAAAATTGGGTAAGATCGGTTCAGATTTAGATATAGCTCCCATACAAATGTCGCTCCCGATTTGACATTTTCCGCTCTAGAAACGACATATTGCACCCGATTTTCTTTAAAATTGACACAACATCTTATAATCCAACTAGAAACACCTATGCAGAAATTGGTTAAGATCGGTTCAGATTTAGATATAGCCCCCATACAAATGTCGCTCCCGATTTGACATTTTCCGCTCTAGAAAAGACATATTGTACCCGATTTTCTTTAAATTTTGCAGAACATCTTATAATCGAACTAGAAACACGTATGCTGAAAGTTGGTAGGATCGGTTCAGATTTAGATATAGCCCTCATACAAATGTTGTTCCCGAATGTTTAACCGATTTTGGCCAAATTTTACATATTTTATTTCACCAATAAACAGAAATGGTGAAAGCGGGTCACATCGTTCCAGGTTTCAATATACCCCCATACAAATGTCCTTTCCGATTTAACATTTTTTGTCAAACACATACATTTACAGGATGCAAAAATCCTTCCCGATTTCACTTTTTTACCGAATTGAATTGCAATGAGAATTGTTTGGGTGATGTCCATATGTCCATACTTTGTATGACTTTGGTCTACTACTGTATAATTTGTATTTGTCTGTCGGACAATTGGATCAATTACCATATTATTTACCATACTCGTTAAATTTGACTAAAGATGAATTTATAGCATATTAATTATATGAATATAATTTATATGAACTACATAAAATTGGTCCCATGAAATAAATGGGTTTAGTAATCAAAGAAAGGTACATACGCAGGGAGTGGTGTAGGGTATTATATAGTCGGCCCCGCCCGACTTTAGCCTTTCCTTACTTGTTTTATATTTGCATATGACTAAACCGTATAATCTCTGAAAATTATAGGCCTCTACGCCCACAAATATAGAATTCATTAATACAATATGAACGTCATAAATGAACGATGTCTACTTCTCCTGAAAACTTATGCGTTTCAGGTGACAATATTTTCCTTGCAAATTTCCTATTTTCTTGGGACGTGCTTAAAATACCTTTCTTCCTAGATAGCCTTGACCGTGGAGTAGATTTTCGCTTTATATTTCAATATGGGTAATATCAACGGCGTCTCCAATGTTACACCTCCAGCCTTCGCATAATTGTCCATCGTATACGTAGGCTAGCTGCGTTACTACAAAATTCCAATTAACGCCTTTTCAAAATTCTTATCAAAGATCAAATGACAATTTGCACAGGCATCGTAGCGCACACAGTCAAACATACATACATATGCTCTAAATGTAATTGAACACACACACCCCCACCCACACCCATATAAGCAGACTCCAACAGAACACATAAATAATGATTTACACTCGTTTTTCGCCAGTACCAAGGTGGGGTGGGGGTATAGCAATACGAGAATTATACGAACACAATGCACACTCATACACGCCTAATGTTTGTAACACCGTTTATGCTTGAAACAACCGAAAGGCCAGGCACATTTTGTTCGTGGGTATGAGTGTGACGCATCCACATCAAGGGTGTATGATGGCGTATGATGAAGTTGTAGTTCGTTGTTAGCTCGCTCCATTGTGTGTTATTTATTCGTAACGTCTGAGTGCCTCTGTCTGACTGATACAAGGCGCATTGCTGATGCTGTTGTTGTTGTTACTGTTGCTGTTGTTGGTTTTGAAGCCAATGATGTGCCAACACTCATCACAGGTAATAATAACTCAACGCAACCGATGTTGTAAGTTTCCAAATGAATTTATAATGACACATACAGGCCGATAGAGAGAGAGGGAGAGTGTGAGAGACACAGAGCCAGAGACACAACCATATATACGAATGCAAAGGAAAGCCGCAGCAGCCCAACACAGGCAGACCAAAGCACAGTGGGGATTTGTGATAATAATTCGGCCATTTGTTAGTGGTTGAGCCGATTTTAAAGAAATTTAGACCATACACTCGAAGAAAAACTGTTTATAATAAATCGTAGTGTCCGCAGCACAGTGGTTCAAATCGGCCAAAATTTAATAACTTTTGTTCTAGTAGACATTTTTGAGTTCTGTAAAAAACCATGAACTCCGATCGTTATAAAAATTAGCATGAGTATAAAGGAAATTTACTCATCTTTTGATCTGCGTACATAATTTTCAGAAGTTGGTGAGCAGAAAATGAGTAAATTGCGTTCTGGAAATAAAAAAATCGGACTTTTGCACTAAATGTAGCCTATCTTCCAAGGGTGCAATTTCGTGCAGACAAAAGTTATCCTACAAAAACGGGGAACCCTTCAACCTTTTCAAATATGTTTACATTTCGTTAAAGGCTTTTGAAGGAATAAAGTTGTGTTGGTGTAAAGTCAGACATTTGTTAAAAATGGGCATTTTTTACAATATTCATTACAAATCGAAAGATACGAAAAGTAGTCAACTTTGGGTCGGATGAATGTGGAGAAAAAAGAAATACCTACTGTAGAAGTGGGCCATAAGTGGCCATATTTTCGTATGGCCGCTATTACCGCTCTTGAATCGTGATATTATCATTTCTTGATCTAATTTTCTAGATTATGGTTTCTGTAAACATATATTGTAAAAGTGGGGCATATGGACTCATGCTTTCATAAAACTCCCACTTTTATGATCCTTCGATTTTCCATTGCCACTGTGGAAATCTAATATTTTAACGAATATCATTCATAATTGTCGGATGTCTATATAATCCACCTGTAAATACAGTGAAAGCGTATCCTTATTTTGATACAGACTCCACACAAAATCTAATACCGCCGTAGAACCCTCAAAAAATATTTTCCAACACCTCCCACTGTGCTGGCAATGCCACATCCGTCCGTCCTCTCGACGTTGAAAAGAAATTATAAAAGTATGAAAAAGTTTTTTAATGATGTTCTAACATTCATGATGAGACCAATTTAAAATTTCATGAATATAAATTGGATTTACAAAATAACATTAAATGATACGCACACACAGACACACAAACATACACCAGCACACACTGGCACACTCCCACCAGCACCAGATCACCAACACATACACATCAGCGCCTCAATTACATTCACACATGCATTTGTGTAAGAGAGAGTGTTTGTGTGTGTGTGGGTGTTGGATTTCGTGCATTTTAACAAAAGTTATTTTTGGAAACGCTTTTGCGTAACTTTAGCTTACGAAACCTTGACTTTGAAATTTAATTGTCGACAATTTTCAACTTCGGGTTTCCGCCTGTTGTGCATTATTTTCGCAGCGTAACAGAATTCGGAGACAAAAGACTGTAAACTTTTTATGTCTTTTAACAAGGCTGTAAAATGGAATCTCAAGGCTAGCAGGTCCTTTGAAAAACAAAACACTGGCATTCAAACTTAATACACCATGATTTCCTATTTAGGCAACAGATTTTTTAGTCGACAAAACCTTGAAGGAAAATATCCTTAACTGTAATGTCGGTCATTTTTCTAAAAAAATGGATTTTTCCCCGTTTTAGGGTTTCTCGATTTTTTATATGACCTTCAATGGCAACGGACAATTAAAAGCGAATAACTGTTCTTGCTTCATTACATTTAAAACTTAAAATTTCATAAAAAATAACTTTTTCATATTGAACATTGCACAAAATCTAAAAAAATTGAGATATCATAATGAAATTTTGGAACTATGCAGATAGAATTTCTACGAAAATAACGGCTAACAAGTTTTTGCATTTCTGCCCACAAAATACCAAAATTCTCAAAGTGGGGTAAATATGATCCAAATCGGAAATTTATATTAATCTTTTAGATCTATCTCAATCACAGTCAGGTTTGATATAACAGATCTTCCCAAGTGGTGTGGTCGATTCAAAACGGTGCCTTAAGGCACTACTTGACGCTCCTGTGTTCGGGGCCACGTAAACCAACAAACAATAACACAGTGCAACACGAAAAAAAAATAACCATATACGGACACCGCTACATGATAAAAGACCAAAAAAAAAAGACCCGTGTTTTTTTCCCCCCAAAGTCATGCACTTTTTTTTATGGGCCCCCAGAGATTTGAGGCCTCGGTGTAATTTTTGGAAAAAAGTGATCATATTCTCAGGCTCATATCTTGCAAACCGTTCGGAATTTTGATTTACTCTCTGAGGCAAAGTTCTAGCTCTTGTCATAAAGAACAAAAATTTTTTTTTAACCTTTTTTCCCCTGTTCAGGTCCATAGGTAGCAAACCGCTGAAAATTCAGGGAAACAATCAACTACAAAAATGTACCTAAGATCTCAATAAACAACTTTCTAGAACATATGAACTTCCTAGGAATTATTCTTAACACCGTTTAGGTAGCGCTTAGGTAGCCGCAAAAGTGAAAAATTTTCCAAAAATTAGATTTTTTTCCTTTTTTGCCCTGTTCAGGTCCATAGGTAGCAAACCGTTAAAAATTCAAGGAAACAATCACCAACAAAAATGTACTTAAGATTTCAATAAACAACTTTCTAGAACATATGAACTTCCTAGGAATTATTCTTAACACCGTTTAGGTAGCGCTTAGGTAGCCGCAAAAGTGAAAAATTGTTTATTCCAGTATTTCTTACCCACACGACATCATCGATGCCATTCAACAAACAACAACAAAGTCGTCGGTCCAAAAATTTGCACTAACAAAACACATGACAATTCAAAGCAGCGAAGTAGTCGCAATCCATTTGTACCAACAACATTAACAACACATATGTAGCCGCAGCACACAATATAAAAGCGACACGACGCTCACATTGAGGCAGTACACAGCGCGACGTCAACGAGAACTCAGCGGACAAAGTTATAGAAAAAGTGTTACAGCATAATTCACACACAACATTGGCAACTAACAATTTCAATATGCAATGTGAAAAAATTGATTTATTTTGCTACGTTTGCGGTCATCAAATCAGAAAACAAAATTCTAAAAGATTTCAAAAGCGTAGCGATGACAAAATTAAAAAAGGTATTGTAGTAAATTTAAAACGAATTTTTGTTCACCTCATTGTACTATTTACACTACGTTAATGTTTTCTTTTCTGTCTTTATTTTTTGTCTTCATTTAACAGGCGTACTTAATGGCCCTGACATTAGAAAGTTATTCAAGAGTAACTTTGATTCATCGCTTGATGAAAATCATTCAATGGCATGGATTTACCTTCAGCGTGTATGCACCAGGGTCTTGGGAGGGGATCGAGACGCGGAACCGGAAGCAAGAGAATGGGTGAAAGAAATGCTGTATTATTTTGAGAAAATCGGCACATCGATGACCTTAAAGCTGCATTTTCTTCATTTTCATTTTGACGATTTTATTAAACAACTCCCTACCGAATCCGATGAGCAAGGAGAACGGTTTCACCAAACCACAATGCCCATGGAAAAACGGTACAAAGGCAAAAAACTCGACGCATTGCTTGCAGAGGTAATATCAATTTTATTGATCATTGTTTTGCATTCCTTTTTTGATTTCTTTTCTAATTCATTTCAGGTATGTTGGTGGAGTCACAAGATCACCCTGTATGATGTTAATGAAGTATATGAAGAAGAAAAAACTGATGGTGGAGGGCAGTCTGGAAGCAACGTGCCTCTGCACACCATAAGTTCTGAATCAGAGTCAGATTCGGACGATTCGGAGGACGATTTGGATCCACAACTTAAGAGAGTGCGATATGCAAGTCCAGGGCCATCAACATTATAAACATAATACGAATATTTTTTTATTATTTTTGTATTAGATAGCATAGTATGTCAATGTTGAAGTAAAGAAAAAACAAATGAAATTAAAAAATTTTTGGGAAATTTTTCAATTTTGCGGCTACCTAAGCGCTACCTAAACGGTGTTAAGAATAATTCCTAGGAAGTTCATATGTTCTAGAAAGTTGTTTATTGAGATCTTAGGTACAGTTTTTGAAGATGAAGTTTTTTTGATTTTATATGTTCACAATTTTTGTTCTTTATGACAAGAGCTAGAACTTTGCCTCAGAGAGTAAATCAAAATTCCGAACGGTTTGCAAGATATGAGCCTGAGAATATGATCACTTTTTTCCAAAAATTACACCGAGGCCTCAAATCTCTGGGGGCCCATAAAAAAAAAGTGCATGACTTTGGGGGAAAAAAAAAACACGGGTCTTTTTTTTTGGTCTTTTATCATGTAGCGGTGTCCGTATATGGTTATTTTGAAATGACTTCAAAAATGATGCACAGTGTAATCAAAAATTTGTGATTTTTATACACTCCACGAGAGTATTATGTCTTTGTGCATTTGTTTGTAACACCCAAAAGGAAGCGAGATAGACCCATTGTTAATTATACCGATCGACTTAGAATCACTTTTTGAATCGATTTAGCAATGTCCGTCTGTCCGTCTGTCTGTCCATCTGTCTGTCCGTCTGTCCGTCTGTCCATCTATTGTTGTAATCAAATTACAGGTCGCAATTATAGTCCGATCTTAACAAAAACTGGCACAAGTAAGTTTTGTCGATCAAGGACGAACGCTATTTAATTTGAGGCATATCGGTTCAGATTTAGATATAGCCCCCATACAAAAGTCGCTCCCGATTTGACATTTTCCGCTCTAGAAACCACATATTGTACCCGATTTTCTTTAAATTTGGCACAACATCTTATAATCCAACTAGAAACACCTATGCAGAAAGTGGGTAAGATCGGTTCAGATTTAGATATAGCCCCTATGCAAATGTCGCACTCGATTTGACATTTTCCGCTCTAGAAACGACATATTGTACCCCATTTTCATTAAATTTGGCAAAACATCTTATAATCCAATTATAAACACCTATGTAGAAAGTGGGTAAGATCGATTCAGATTTTGATATAGCCCCCATACAAATGACGCTCCCGATTTGACATTTTCCGCTCTAGAAACCACATATTGTACCCGATTTTCTTTAAATTTAGCACAACATCTTATAATCTAACTAGAAACACCTATGCAAAAATTGGATAAGATCGGTTCAGATTTAGATACAGCCCCCAAACAAATGTGGCTCCCGATTTGAATTTTGCCGCTTTAGAAACCACATATTGTACTCGATTTTCTTTAAATTTGGCACAACAGCTTATAATCCAAGTAAAAAACCTATGGCGAAAGTGGCTAAGATCGGTTCAGATTTAGATATAGAGCAAATACAAATGTTGCTCCCAAATGCCTAACCGATTTTGGCCAAACTATAGATATTATATTTCACTTATTTCGTTCCAGATTTCAATATACCCCCATACAAATGTCCTTTCCGATTTAACATTTTTTGTCAAACACATACATTTATATGATACAAAAATCCTTCCCGTTTTCACTTTTTCACCGAAACAATTGTATTCGGATTGAAAGTGGAGTGTATCATAGAGTCGGCCCGCCCGAATTTAGCCTTTCCTTACTTGTTTTTAATTAAAAAATATACTAAACATTTTATAATCGCTGCTTTGCGATTTGCGAATTTTGCAAATAAATGTGTTTTTTTTATTGAAAAATTAACAATTTTGGACAGGAGCGTTAAACACATATAAATTACGAAAAATAAAGGAAATTTGTACGCTTGGAAAAAAAGAAAAATACAAATTATACCCTTTTTGGAAGTGCTGATTTTAGTATCATATAAATTCTAATTGATTTACACCAATCTATCACTAGTATTTTCTAAGCAATCTAACTACTTGATCATAATTTCAACGTTAAAAATACGTAAACAAGCTAAAATATGAAAAAAACGTGATTTTTTTCAAAATTGCAGTAAATGTGCGGTATATTAATAAGACATTTCTTGTAACTCTTTTATAAAATAATTGAGGAACATAAAGACATAAGTACATTTTTGTAGATATCCATCAGCATTTTCATTGTGCAAAGTAACTTTGTAATCGGTATATAATTGTAGTTTAGGCAATCATATCAATATATCTGCCAGTTAGGATGATAATGGTATAAGTCACACTTTAACCATTTTGAGATATAGAATGTTTTATGTATGTGTCAATAGAAAAATATTTTTCACCCAAGCACACAATTTTTTTTTTTCTAGAATATCCTACTACTATATCGACCTTTTATAAAAACAATCGACAACATTAGTGTCTCTAAGGGAACCACTACTTCCAAAGGATGAAATGACTTAGACCACTTTCATTCCTTATCAAAGATGAATGAAAGCAGAAAATATTTTATTTTAAGAAAAATTAAAAAAATAATAAATAAAAATATTTACAGATTGTTCGTCTAGAAACTTTATATTGAAATTATTATTACCTGAATCACTTAAAGTTGACATTATAAATGAAAAATGTGTGTTTACATCACCACACATCAATGTCAGTGGATATAGTGTGACTTAGACCACTTTCAAACTAACACGAAAGACAATTTTGGAGTGCATAAAATGAGAAATGTCATTGTAACGCTACATTTTTTATAAATGTCAAAAAGAAAAGTTCTTAAATTAGAGATCTGATCATATCTCATATCTCTTTTTTTGGATTTTTGACTTAGGCCACTACTAACTAGCACATATGACATAGACGGTGTAAACAATTTTAGAGGCTTAAACAGTAGCCGCCACACCGACTTGGGATTCAACATTTTACAAATCATCTGAAAAACACATGTGCTGTAATGTAAGCATGCAAAAAATGAAATAAATATCGTAAAAGATGAGAGATATGAACTGAAATTAACAAAAAAATTATTTATAAAAAGTTCAAAAACTGAGTCAAAATAATATGTAAAACCAGTAAGGAAAGGCTAAAGTCGGGCGGGGCCGACTATATGATACACTCCACTTTCTATCAGAATACAATTCAATTCGGAAAAAAGTGAAAACGGGAAGAATTTTTGTATGTTTCCTAATCATAGGCTAATATGTCCTCGTTCAATTTGTCAAATCGAAAAGAATATTTGTATCACGGCTATATCCAAACATGGAATGAAGTGACCCATTTCACAATAGGTTCTTCCAGTTCTCAATTTTAAGTAATTCGATGAAAATAAATGGTTTCTGGGGCGGAAAAATCAAGTCGGGAGCGAAATTTCTATAGGAGCTAAATCTGAACCGATCTGACTCAATTTCATCCTAGTTGTTTCTCATGCAAATATAAGATATTTTGCCAAATTTGAATAAAATCTGTTAAAATATGTGGTTTCTGGAGCGGAAAACTCAAATCTGAATCGATCTGGCTCATTTGGTCTGTTTCATGGGTGTTTATATCGGGTGATTTTTTAAAAGCTATAGGAAAGTTTTTCAAAAAGAAACACATAAAATTCAGAAAAATGCATGAAATCTTTATTTGAATCGATAGTGCGGTCCATTTAATTTAATGTTTGACGATTATTTCTTGCAAATGTTGACCTTGACTGCGCCTCAAATGGTCCATCCGCTTAGTCCAATTTTGGCATACTCTTTGCAACATTTCGGCCGGTATCTCACGAATAAATGCTTCAATGTTGTCTTCCAATGCGTCAATTGAAGCGGACTTGTCTGTATAGACATGCGCTCTAACATAGCCCCACAAAAAATATTCTAAAGGCGTTAAATCGCACGATCTAGGCGGCCAATTGACCGGTCCCGAACGTGAAATAAAATGTTCACCGAACTCGCCTCTCAATAAGTCCATTGTTGCGCGTGCTGTGTGGCATGTGGCACCGTCCTGTTGAAACCACAAAAAAGTTGGATATCATCTCACGGTAGCGCTCACCATTCACAGTTACGTTACGATTCGCATTATCTTTGAAGAAATACGGTCCAATGATGCCACTAGTCCATAAACCGCACCAAACTGTGACTTTTTCTGGATGCATTGGTAGCTCTTGCAATGCTTCTGGCTGATATTCACTCCAAAATTGTCAATTCTGCCTGTTTACGTACCCATTGAGCCAAAAATGAGCTTCGTCGCTGAACACAATTTTTCGGTAAATGAACTTTCTTAACAGAGCACGCATTTTGATAATAAAATTCAATAATTTTCAAGCGTTGTTCGTTTGTAAGTTGATTCACGGTTAAATTATAGACGAAACTGAAGATGTTTGACAGTGAAACAAAACACGAAACGTGCGTCAGCTGTTTAAACCAGTGTTGCCAAAAAGATAATAGCTAAAAAATCACCCTTTAGTTTAAATAGAAGATGTTTTGCCAATTTTGAAGAAGATCTGTTAAAACATGTGGTTTCTACAGCAGAAAAAGTCAAATCGGGAGTGAAATTAGTATGGGGGCTATATCTAAATCTGAATCGACCTGGCTAATTTTCACCGTGGGTGTTTCTCTGTTTGGTCTGTTTCATGGGTGTTTATAGTTTAAATAGAAGATGTTTTGCCAATTTTGAAGAAGATCTGTTAAAACATGTGGTTTCTACAGCAGAAAAAGTCAAATCGGGAGTGAAATTCGTATGGGGGCTATATCTAAATCTGAATCGACCTGGCTAATTTTCACCGTGGGTGTTTCTAGTTGAAATATAAGATGTTTTGCCAATTTTGAAGAACATCTGTTAAAACATGTGGTTTCTACAGCACAAAAAGTCAAATCGGGAGTGAAATTCGTATGGGGGCTATATATAAATCTGAACCGATCTGACCAATTTTCACCACAGGTCTTTCCAGTTGAAATGTAAGATGTTTTGCTAAGTTTGAGGAAAATCTGTTTTAATATGTGGTATCTAGAGTGAAAAGAGTCAAATCGGGAGTGAAATTCGTATGGGGGCTATATCTAAATCTGAACCGATCTGGCTCATTTTCACCGTGGGTGTTTCTAGTTGAAATATAAGATGTTTTGCCAATTTTGAAGCACATCTGTTAAAATATGTGGTTTCTACAGCAGAAAAAGTCAAATCGGGAGTTATATTCGTATGGGGGCTATATCTAAATCTGAACCGATCTGACCAATTTTCACCATAGGTGTTTCTAGTTGAAATGTAAGATGTTTTGCCAAGTTTGAGGAAAATCGGTTTTAATATGTGGTATCTAGCGTGAAAAGAGTCAAATCGGGAGTGAAATTCGTATGGGGGCTATATCCAAATCTGAACCGATTTTCTTCAAATTAAATAGCGTTCGTCCTTATCCCGAAAAACTTTGTTGTGCAAAATTTCATTTGGTTCGGGCTACAATTGCGACCTGTACTTTGATTACAAGAATAGATGTACAGACGGACGGACGGACATCGTTAAATCGATTCAAAAAGTGATTCTAAGTCGATCGGTATAATTAACAATGGGTCTATCTCGCTTCCTTTTGGGTGTTACAAACAAATGCACAAAGACATAATACTCTCGTGGAGTGTATAAAAATCGATTTGGAATCACTCTGTGAGCGATAAAATGTTCTACAAAAATGTTCCTCGTAATATTTTACATAAATATACAGAACAAACGCTTAAATGTAAACGCATATACCATAATAATGTGAACAATTATTTTTACTAAATAAAAAAATGATTAACAAAAATATTTCTAATAGAAAATGTCCACATTTTCATCAAGCTTTCCAAAAAAAATAATTATTCCAACATCTTCTTCTGGATCTTATTCTGGATCTGGAGTAATGTTTTGTAGAAGACTTTCATAAATAAATTTCGGATCTGAAAGAAGATCTTCTTCAACTTTTTGATAAAACCAAATTCCTGTCATGAGCAGAGCTACTGCACTATAGGTCTCATTATCCTATAGAGCAGCATAGCTTAATAACTCTGAAGTTTATTGGCTGATGGAACACATACTTTCACTTCTGAAAAATGTCTTCAATTGATATAAACTATTTCTTTAGAAATATTAGAAACGCCTTGGTAAAGATTGAGGCCTTAGATGGCATAAGGCTCACCGTTTTTGTTAAAGATTTAAGAAAACCCTTATTTTTCGGAAAATATCTCATAAGATCAATACCCTCTTGTTTCGCAAAAATTAACAAATAAGTGATAGTAAGTGGTCTTTTCCTATAAATAATGGCAGTTGATATCAATCTTTAGAAGAAAGTCTTATGTAGCAATGTGACCAAAAGAGATGTAAGGATATCGCCTTTCTGCAGAGTTATGGCAGACATCCTTCTTTCTCGGAAATCTTGCCCTTAGGAGATATGCGACACATACTACAAATGCAAATAAATATTATATTTGAATTACATTATTTAATGATATTTAATACAATTGATATTATGTAGTATTAGTACTGATACTGAATATAAATTTCTGTGGTTTGAAATAACATTTTGATTACTCAAAGGAAATAAAAAATCGAAATATAATATTTTTTTTATTTGCAATACATGTTTTTATTCCTCAGAGCACCTAAGTCATTTTTATGATTATACTTTCTAAATACTTCCCCATAGGAAATGTATTCCCAGAGCACCTTATTAAATTTTTCTGAGGAAGAAGTGTTCCTCAAATCACCTAAGACCTTCCTATAAGATCATTACATGGGAAAAGTATTCCTCAGAACATCTAAGTATTTCTTATAACACTTTTTCTCTGGGAAGAAATATTTATCTAACCACCTAAGCCCACACTTTTCTCTGCCTTGTAACACTTTTCTCTGTGAAAAAGTATTCCTCCGAGCACTCAAGGCCATCTTATAAAAAAATATTTCTCTGAGCGGCTAAGACATAATTTTTCTTTATGAAAAATATTCCTCGGACTACCTAAGGTATTCTTATAACATTTTGTTCGTGGAAAGTATTCCTCAATGGCATTCTTATAATTCTTTCTATAGGAGAAGTTTTCCTCAGAGCACCTTACCATAATTTGCTATGGAAAAGGTAGTAAAAATACATTTCTCTGGGAAGTATATTTCAGAGTACCTCAGTCTTCTTATAATACTTTTCTTTATGAAAAGTATTCCTCGGAGCATCAACGGTCTTCTTATAAGATTTTTTCTCTTGAAAAGTACTCCTCGTACCACACTTTTCTATAGGAGAAGTTTTCCTCATATCATCTACAGCCTTCTTATAACATTTTTTGTGGGAAAAGTGCACCTAAGATCACTTTCAATAGAAAAAGTATTCATCAGAGAACCTAAGGCATTCTTACTTACAACACTTTTCTGGGGGAAAGGTATTCATAAAAGTATCTAAGGCCTTCTATAAATCTTTCCTATAGTAATCAAGTAAGGAAAGGCTAAAGTCGGGCGTGGCCGACTCTATGATACACTCAACTTTCAATCCGAATACAATTTAATTCGGTGAAAAAGTGAAAACGGGAAGGATTTTTGTATCTTGTAAATGTATGTGTTTGACAAAAAATGTTAAATCGGAAAGGACATTTGTATGGGAGTATATTGAAATCTGGAACGAAATATAATATGTATAGTTTGGCCAAAATCTGTTAAACATTTTGTATTGGCGCTATATCTAAATCTGAACCGATCTTAGCCACATTCACCATAGGTTTTTTACTTGGATTATAAGCTGTTGTGCCAATTTAAAGAAAATCGAGTATAATATGGGGTTTCTAGAGCGGAAAATGTCAAATTGGGAGCGACTTTTGTATGGGGACTATATCTAAATCTGAACCGATCTTACCCACTTTCAGCATAGGTGTTTCTAGTTGGATTGTAAGATGTTGTGTCAAATTTAAAGAAAATCGGGTACAATATGTGGTTTCTAGAGCGGAAAATGTCAAATCGGGAGCGACATTTGTATGGGGGCTATATCTAAATCTGAACCGATCTTACTCACTTTCTGGATATGTGTTTCTAGTTGAATAATAAGATGTTGTACTAAATTTAAAGAAAATCGAGTATAATATGTGGTTTCTAGAGCGGAAAATGTCAAATCGGGAGCAACATTTGTATGGAGGCTATATCTAAATCTGAACCGATCTTACCGAATTTCTGCATAGGTGTTTCTAGTTGGATTGTAAGATGCTGTGTCAAATTTAAAGAAAATCGGGTACAATATGTGGTTTCTAGAGCGAAAAATGTCAAATCGGGAGCGACATTTGTATGGGAGCTATATCTAAATCTGAACCGATCTTATCCAATTTCTGCATAGGTGTTTCTAGTTGGATTGTAAGATGTTGTGTCAATTTTAATGAAAATCGGGTACAATATGTGGTTTCTAGAGCGGAAAATGTCAAATAGGGAGCAACATTTGTATGGCTATATCTAAATCTGAACCGATTTGCCTCAAATTAAATAGCGTTCGTCCTTGATCCACAATACTTACTTGTAGGAGACTATTTCTAACCATCTGAAAGCAGTTTTCTTTGGGATAATCTCTCTTCTATAGAAAAAATTATAGGATCAATCTCAAAATTCAATCTAAAATTGTTCCAAAAAGTTTTCCCGTGTTCTCCGTCTTTGTTGTCTTTCCTATTTCAAGATTGAATTATTACTCATCGGTTGAGATCTATTATTTAAAATATTATTGTCAAGGAACACCCTAATGTCTCACTATACCTTATTGCCTTGGCTTTTGAGTACATTCAAATTCAGCAAATAATTTTCTATTCAATTGTATCCTAGTTTTGCATCTACATCCATGTGTCAACCCTCCATATAACCAAGCAGATGTTACCTTTTGATTTCCAAAACCCGCTCCTTTCCATGCATTGTCCTTGGCTTTGGTGGTGGCTTCGTGTGATCCTATTTCATATTCTTATCCTTTAGTTTATAGTAGTTTTCATTTGCATCTGACACCTGTAGTATAGAGAGAGGAAAGGGAGAGCAGCCCCCTCCAACTCCTATAGCGGCACACTGGAAATAGAAAATAGAAAAACAGAAAAACGTCATGTTGCATATGTGGTTTTGTATTCAAATTTATGCTTTTTTATGTTTGGGGTCAACTCCTTCCTGCGTTTTGTTTGCCTTTGCCACAAATGCAGTATTCCGAAAGGTGTAGAGGACGAATGCTTTTCTATGTATTCGTCTGTAGATATGTGGGGGGATACCAGCATATCTGTAGCTTTGAGGCTATCCAATGTCTACAGTTCTAATGGAAACATTTTGCATACCTGGTTTACTTCCGAAAGGTGTGGAAAGCTAATGCGGTTTTTGTCTTTTTCCACCACTTCCCCTGCCAGCCATCATCACCCGCCCAATCTCATATGAGTTTGTTGGGTGGGTTCCCAAAACAAAAAAGAAGAACCGAAAAGCACAGAAAGCCCGGGAATCATGATATGGTTTCAGAAATATAGAAAAAGTACTTACGACACCACATGCCCCACTCCCTTCCACACTCTAGATACAATCACTTTGGTAAATGTATATGTGTCTTGTATATGAAATTGTGCTGTGAGTGTGTGTGTGTTTTTGCGAATTGGTTGCCTTCAGAGCAAAAGTTCAAACTGACACCTGCAGTTTCGTATTACTAGCATATGATGAGGACTCCAATGACGATGATGATGATGACGATGGCGCGCTGACGCCATCACCAACATCGATGTCGATGTTGGTGGGGTTGTGTATCTCGCTGGAATCGCACAAGACATAAATAACTGTGATGACGTTTAAAGGCTAGCAACGCAACTGGATGAAATTCATCAGGCAAGTGTACAACCAGACCAAAGAGAACATAAATTTTTCAAAGCAGACAAAGACAAAGGACATTTCCACAAGATTTGGACAGAATGACGACAAGATTAATTAAATTTTGTGGGATTGTCTCGATAGATGGTATTGTCTTCCTTCGATGAGGATGAGGTAATCTTCTAAAGCAACTACGAGTCTAAGACATAGTGTTTGGGGAGGGGGTTTCACATCTGATGAGGGGCACTTTTATTCAAAGAATGAGTAACTCAAGCCAGTTTCCGTCAAGAACTAAGTGACTTAGAACTGAATTTTCAGTGTATGAAGTGAAGTTTCAATAGCAACGGTCTTAGGAGACTTTCTAACACATTTTCATCTCTCTCAAGCCAGTTCCCCGGAAGAAGTATACGACTCGACACTTTTGTAGTCATTTTCAACAAGAAAGGTGTTCGAAGATTTTCTATAGGGTGGGCCATTTAACATTTTAAATTTGATCGATTATTTTGACTTGACCAATACCTTCTTCTCTCTCAATCCACTTTCCCAGAACAAGTATGTGATGTGGATTCATTGCAGTCATTATTCGATGGAAATTTTCTTCTTGAATATGTGTTCATAAGCATCTGTAAGATTTCATAATAAAATGGTGTTTCAAACCTCATGACTGACATTTTTGCTGTAGCGAAAATTAAGAGGGGGTTTGTTTTGAAAAGTCTTGCTTGGGTAATATGAGCTGACCACACTTACATAGCAGAGGAACCAACTGCTATGTGATATAATTTTTCACTAGAACCCATTTTTATCAGGGAAAGATAAATCATCAATTGATAAAATAACGTTATAACAGTTTTAAAAAGGAAAGCATAGCATGTTCCATCCCTAGGACAAATAAATTAAAATGAAATTCAAAATCGTATATTTTACTAGCTACCAATGTATATGCCCATATGTGCCAGTTAGAATGATAGTGGTCTAAGTCAAAAATCCAAAAAAAGAATGAGATATGCCAATTTTTCCCTTTACTTTGATCAGATCATTAATTTAAGAATTTTTATTTTTTACATTTATAAAAAATATACCCTTACAATGACATATCTCATTTTATGCACACCAAAATTGTCTTTAGTTTTAGTTTGAAAAAGGTCTAAGTCACTCTATATCCACTAATATGGATGTGTGGCGATGAAAACAAACATTTTTTATTTATAATGTCCATTTTAGGTGTTTCAGATAATTTGAATAACATATAAAATGAAATTATTTGAAAAGTAGAAAATAATTTTAATATAAAATTTCTAGACGACCAACCTGTAAATTTATATATATTTGTTAAAAAAATTTGAAATAAAAAATTTTTGTTTTCTTTCATTTTTGGTAAGGAAATATTAGTTTTGCGAAAAAAAAATAAAAATTTTGTTTGTTAATGTGAAATGAAAGTAGTCTACGTCAGTACATCCTCTGAAATGTTGTCGATTTTTTCATAAAAGTTCGCGTAGTAGGATATTCTAAGAAAAAAAATGTTGTGCTTCGATGGAAAAATAATTTTCAATTGACTCAAACATAAACCATTGCATATCTCAGAACATATAAAGTGTCTTAGAACACTATCATTCTAACTGACACATATATCCTTTGTATTTCTCGCATATCCATAAAAATGCAAAGGGTATCATATGTTGGCTATAATAGATAGCTAAAATAAGGTCAAAATCTCATGTTTATTAGGGCGGTTTGTATATTTTGAAAATTTCCACTACTCGATTTTTATACACTCCACGAGAGTATTATGTCTTTGTGCATTTGTTTGTAACACCCAAAGGGCGGCGAGATAGACCCATTGTTAATTATGCCGATCGACTTACTTTTGAATCAATTTGGCAATGTCCGTCTGTCTGTCCATCTATTCTTGTAATCACGATACAGGTCGCAATTGTAGCCAGAACCAAACGAAACTTAGCACATCGAAGTTTTTTGCGACAATTTGAAGAAAATCGGTTCAGATTTAGATATATCCCCCATACGAATTTCACTCCCGATTTGACTCTTTTCACTCTAGATATCACATATTACAACAGATTTTCTTCAAAATTGGCAAAACATATTATATTTAAACTAGGAACACCTGTGGTGAAAATAGGTCAGATCGGTTTCGATTTTTATATAGCCACCATACAAATTTCGCTCCCGACTTTTTCCGCTCCAGAAACCACATATTTTAACAGATCTTCTTCAAATCTTGCACAACATGTTATATTTAAACTAGGAACACCTATGGTGAAAATAAGTCAGATCGGTTCAGATTTTTATATAGCCACCATACAAATTTCGCTCCCGATTTGACTTTTTCCGCTCCAGAAAGCACAAATTTTAACAGATCTTCTTCAAATCTTGCAAAACATCTTATATTTCAACTAGAAACACCTGTGGTGAAAATGTGTTAGATCGGTTCAGATTTATATCTAGCTCCCATACAAATTTCGCTCCCGATTTCACTATTTCCGCTCTAGAAACCACATATTGTATCAGATTTTCTTCAGATTTGGCAAAACATTATATATTTTAACTAGGAACACCTATGTTGAAAATTGGTCAGATCGGTTCAGATTTGTGTATAGCTCCCATTCAAATTTCGCTCTCGATTTGACTTTTTCTGGTCTAGAAACCACATATTTTTACAGATCTTCTTCAAATTTGGCAAAATATCTTATACTTCGACAAGAAACACCCATGGTGAATACAGGTCAGATCTGTTCAGATTTATATATAGCCCCCATTCAAATTTCACTACTGATTTCACTTTTTAAACTCAATAAACCACATATTTAACAGATCTTCTTCAAATCTTGCAAAAATATCTTATATTTCAACTAGGAACACCCATGGTGAAAATGCGCCAGATCGGTTCAGATTTTCATATAGCTCTAATTCAAATTTCGTTCCCGATTTGACTTTTCTACTCTAGAAACCACATATTTTAACAGATCTTCATCAAATTTGGCAAAATATTTTAGGTTTCCATTAGAAACACCCATGGCGAAAATGGGTCAGATCGGTTCAGATTTCTATATAGATCCCATATAAATTCGCTTCCAAATTTTTCCGCTCTAAAATCCACATCCACAACAGATTTTCTTCAAAATTGGCAAAACACCTTATGTTTCAACTGGAAACACTTGTGGTGAAAATGTGTTAGATCGGTTCAGATTTACACATATGGGAGCTACAATAATTCCTTCAGTTTAGTTTTCCTTTATTTAGTTAGACTATTATTTTTCGAAAACCAAAGCAAGGTTTTTGTGATGCTTCATATAAAAAATTCCGCAATTCCTGAAATAAAGAAAATAAATCTTAAAAAAGACCCTATCAAGGGTACATAAAGGTAGATCCAATACACGTATATCCTTCTGGACGTGTCTGGAGGACCATGCAGATAGTCCTGCGAAACCTGTCCTCCTTTGGAATGCTTTGAATTATTTGCTTTAATTTATTCACCACTTTCCCCATACACAGCAGTTGCAATGGTTCTGAATTCCAAATCTTCATACTCCGAACCACCCGAATGTTTACATGCTTACACAGGACAAGGAATTTTCTTTGCTGTACAATCCTTTGAGTGCCGTATAGGATAATCATTAAACAATTATATGTAAGTTGTTTGTACAAGTGGCAACCACAACTACCTGAATGCATAGTTTTGGCAGTAAGCACGCTGTAACATCAGGATATCATTATCCTTGAGAACATCCTTGAGCATATCCTTAACAACTTTAACTGGGTATCACAGAACTGTGATCTCTCATCGCATTTTTTTCAGCCATCCTGTGCTATCCTTTCATTCCTGTGCTCTGTGGCATACCCAGATTTGCGGTATGCAAACAATGTGGCTTCATTATGTGCAAATATTTTATTTGTTATTTTCTATAATGCAGCGAATCGTATTGAATTGAGTTTTGCTTATTTTTTTTTCGTTTTTGTTCTTTCAGTTTTGTTTGGTTTTATTTCGTTGCATTTAAATTGTGCTCCACTTCTGGGCCAAAATCCAATACCACGTTTTGCTTTTGTGTGTTGTTCGTTGGGAAATGGAGAGGTGGAGGCGAGTGAGGAGGAGTTATCCGTATCGAACCAAAGTCTAATGAGATTGTTTGGTCTATAATAGAATTTGCAAAGTAATTTGGTTGAGGTTTCCTCATTGTTTGATATAAAATAATTGTTTTCGCGATTATTTTTCTGCCGTTTTTGCTGCATGAATTCGGTGGTCGCCAAGCCTTCGCCTCAGCCTCCAACCTCCAGTCGCCCACCACTCAAACAATGGCCATGGTGGCGTTCAAGCCGTTGGTTATGGTGATTTCAATGATTCGGAATTGAAGTGCTGGACTGACGATGATGATGCTGATGATTCAAGTGGAGATTGTGTAGAACTGAGATTCTGGTTTGCAATTGAAATTGAATTGAGTTGAAGTTGAAGCCAGATTATTTTGCTTTTATTTTAATTAATTCTGCAAACTGCTTGAGGGTCTCTCTCTCTCTTTAATACGTTCAATGTTCCACACAGAATCCTAACAAGTTTTTAAATAGGTTTAGTCGTCCGCCCTGCCCTGCCCTGCCCTCTCACTCGCTCTCTCTCTCTGACTGTTGTTTATTATATGTGTGTATGTATGTATTTATGTACGAGTGAGTATCGGTTGGCTTTGCAAATTTAGCCTGAAGGCCATGCTGCAGGATAATGCGTAATAAAAATGTTGCGCTTCATTGGTCTCCATTGATAATGTATTTTTAGCAGCCATAAATCCTTTCCATCAGTGCGTGAGCGTTGTGGCTTTGCAGCGCCAGAGTGACATTTAAAGTGTGAAAATAGGTCTTGGTCAGTCTGTGGGGTCTTTTCACACATAAAAAGCGTTCGCTTTATTTAGAGTCAACCCTCATGGATTATATATAAATATAAAATAGAAGGTGTTGGCAATAAAAAGGGTTGTAATATCCGTTCAATCATAAATATTTTTAGTAGCAAATTTAATTTGCTAAAATCTTAATAATAAAAATTACCCAAACCAAATTTAGGGAAATTATGACAGACAAGGTTCTTCACCTTCCCATCTCACACAGGACATTCTGCATAGAAAATGTTGGCCGGAGGGAGGCATATTGGTGTGAAAATCTTAGAAGCCAGCGGCAAAATACCTGATGCAGACTTGATTACTTTATGAAATCGTTACAAAAAGATATTCGAATTCCAGGAAGTTATAATTGAAAGGTGTATTTTTTTGTAGTAAAATACAATTATTCCAAGGGTAATATTATCATTAAATCGTATTTGTTTTTAGCAAAAATTGCCTGTATAAATATGCAACAAAAAAATATGTCCGAGACCTAAAAAAATATTGTTTGAGTCAATGTAGTGATTTTATTGTTTGAGTCCATCAGCATATGTATTATTAATATTATTTATGATTTTTATAACAAAAGAGAAACAAAAAAATGTAAAAATACAAAAAATGTTATTTATGTTATTTAATTTATATTATTTATAATATAATATTATGTTTTATTTATGATTTTTATAACAAAAGAAAAACAAAAAATGTAAAAATACAAAAAATGTTATTTAATTTATAATATTTATAATATAATATTATGTTTTATTTATGATTTTTATAACAAAAGAAAAACAAAAAATGTTATGTTATTTAATTTATATTATTTATAATATAATATGTATTATTTATATTATTTTTGTTATATTATTTATGATTTTTATAACAAAAAAGAAAACCAAAAAATTAAAAATACAAAAATATTAATTATAGTTTAATATTATATATTATTTAAGGTATTAATATTTATATAACAAAACAATACCAAAAATGTAAAAAAATACATTTAAAACGTATATTATTGTTCATTACATTTTTTATATTATAAATAAATAATTAAACATTATTTTTAAAAAATTTTATATTGAAATATATTATTATGAATAAATGATTAAATACTATTTTTATAGATTTAAGCTTGAAATATAAAATAAATGCAAATCTACCACAAATATAATAATAAAAATATTATTATTATGTATTATTTATATTTTTAATTTATGATTTTTAGAACAAAAGAAAAACAAAAAAATAAAAATACAAAAAAAATTGCTATAGTATAATATTATATATTATTTAATTTATATTATTAAAGTAAAAATATACATTTACAAAATTTATTGTCCATTATAATTTTTATATTAAAATATATTATTATAAATAAATGAATGAATATTATTTTTATATATTTAAGATTGAAATATAAATTAAATACAATTTACCACAAGTATAATTATAATAAATATAATGTATTATTTATATTTTTATTTATAAATATTATTTATGATTTATATTTATTTTTTTTATTATTAAATAACAGAATATATTATTACAAATAACAACAAATAACGATAATTATGATGGCTACAAAAAATTATTTTTTTAAATTATTATTTTTTAAAATTATTTTATTTATTTTTTTTTTTGGAATTTTTTCTTAATTTATATTTTTCTGACACGAAAAATGAGTTATGTTTTGAGTGCAATGAGGTGCACTGATTTATAAAATCAGTATGCAAAAAAAATTATGCATATTTTTTTTTAATATTTCTATTAAAATTCGAATTTTCGCCGAAGGCTACTTTTATATTTGTACTCTCATTTTGAAAGTAACAATCCAATCAAACTTATATGTTCGATTAAAGCAAATTTTGATGGTTATAAATGTTATGAATTACACTTTTCGTTTAGGAACAATCTCCAAAAAAATTGAGAAAAATTAGATTTTTTCGAAAAAAAATTATTAAAAATAGAAAAAAATCAATAAAAAATTAGTTTGATTTATTTTTTAATAGCAAACATTCTAACGAAGAATATAGTGTCTATATGTACAAGATCTCTGTATAAATGTAAAAGTTATGGCCCTCTTAGTAAAGGCAATTTTTTTAATTCATGATTTTTTTTAATTTTTATCGAAGTTGCCATTTTCTTGATAAAAGGAAAAACCATTAAAAATAGAAAAAATGTTTTTTTCTATAATTTGAACAGTTAGAATTCTAACGAAGAAATAATCTCTTTATGACAAAGATCTATGGATAAAAGTAGAAGTTATGGTCCTCTTTGTAAACACAATTTTTTTAAAATACATGATTTTTTAAATTTCTCCCCTTTTGTAAAAATTCGAAACATAGAATACAAATACAATAATACATTTCCAATAAGAAATATAGAATACAAATACAATAATACATTTACAATAGGAAATATAGAAGACAAATACATACAAATACATTTCCAATAAGAAATACATATCCATCGATATTCTTATTTCATTCATAAAAAATGTGACTTCATTATCACTGAGTACTAAAATGATTAGTTTTTGTCATTTTAGATTTTTTATGAATTTCTTTAAGTTTTTTATTTGTTGTTTCTTTAATTTTGATCTGTAATCAATATTTGATTTGGGCCTTTTCAACATTGCGTATGATTATGATTGATAATAGTCTGACAGCAGTACGCATAAGTACTATTAAAGTATTTAGAAGGAATTAATCATTTTATTGCTGGCACGAAAAACGTCAGTATAAATAGAAAAAAATCGCAAAAACACAAAACATCAAATATCAAGTCATTGTGCATTCCATGCACCAGTATAAAAGTTATGAAGGATTTAATTATACCTAGGATATAGACAATTGTGTGGGAGGTACAAGAAGGGGCGTGACTAAACCGTAAAAATATTTTTTTTAATGCAATTATAAAAATATTTTTAAATATAAAATTTAACCAAGGTTTATGCCACTTTGTGTGGGAGGTACAACAAGGGCTGTAGCAACATATATAAAAGCATAATATGTAATTTTAAAGCTGGTATTTGAATTTCTAAAAATCGCAACACATTTTTAGATTAGAATCTCAATATTTGGACAACATGACGTATGATAGTTATTAATAGTCTAACAGCAGTACGTATAAGTACTATTATTTAGAAGCAATTGATCATACGCTCCGATATCAATTGTATTCTATCCACTATAACACATGCATAGGTTAAGAATTTTTTAAAAAACTTGAAATTGTATTAAAAAATAATGCTGCTAAGATTTATAATTAAAAATACTTTCAAGGTAAATTTTTTCGAAAAAGTACATTTGGTACCTTTCAGTAATTACAGGGCACATAGCTCATAGACTGAGAGACGTCTTTATTGTTACTGTGGTATTGGTACTGGTTGGTATTGTTGCCCAGAGCTACTTAAAAAGAGTCATACCTTATTATTTTTAACCATTATTAATAAAGGGTGATTTTTTAAGAGCTTGATAACTTTTTTTTTTAAAAAAACGCATAAAATTTGCAAAATCTCATCGGTTCTTTATTTGAAACGTTAGATTGGTCCATGACATTTACTTTTTGAAGATAATTTCATTTAAATGTTGACCGCGGCTGCGTCTTAGGTGGTCCATCCGCTTAGTCCAATTTTGGCATTTCCACGTTTTTGAGTAACAGAGACCCAATTGGTGCGAACGGCGACGAATCGAAAATTGGTGGTCATCATTAACACTGGCCGATACAGCTGCGATATTTTCTTCAGTTCGCACTCTACGTAAGCGTGTTGGTGGTTTAATGTCCAACAATGTAAATTTGGTGCGAAATTTAGTCACAATAGCCCGAATAGCCGCTTCAGTGGGTCGATTAAACTGACCATAAAATGGAAGCGCGCAATGAACTTTCTTAACAGAGCACGCATTTTGATAATAAAATTCAATAATTTGCAAGCGTTGTTCGTTTGTAAGACGATTCATGATGAAATGTCAAAGCATACTGAGCATCTTTCTCTTTGACACCATGTCTGAAATCCCACGTGATCTGTCAAATACTAATGCATGAAAATCCTAACCTCAAAAAAATCACTCTTTATAAGAACAATATTTTAATTTTTGGAAATGTTAAAATTTTTTATGATTACCTTTTTATAAAATGTTCAATATTCGTGAATTACTGAAAAACTTAAAATTTACTATATTAAATTATTTATATCTTAGTAAAATATTAGGATGTTAACTTGTTTATAGACCTACCATCTTAATTGGATTGGCTATAAATACAGATCTGAAGAATGTTTAATTTTTTTGTGAAGCCGAAGAGCTTTAATTTCATTATTAAATATTTTTATTGATATTGAAAAATTTTACTGCCAATTAGAATTTGTTTCTGATTATTTGGATCTGGATTGCAGATAATTAATATTAATAGCTGGACAGCTGTACGTATACGTAATACGATTTTATTGCAAGAAATATATCAAACACTTCAAAGCTAAAAATATTATATCCACTATACGATCAAGACTCCCGGAATTGCCGAAATACAAGGAATGATTTTAAAAATGTCCAATGATTTTCGTTCAGTATAGGCGTGGTCCTGTGAATGCTGACATGACAACCTCGCTCTTGTAGGACATGTTTTCCCATAATTCGCTCTATAAATCTGCAACTCTTCACCCATACCCATGTGGATTTTAATTAAAATTGGACTGGGATTTCAAAAACTGCAGATTTATTATTATTTTTTAAACACATAATAAAAATATTTATTTTGAGGAATCTCGCATTGAAGAAAACTTATTGTAACTGAACCTAGTTCAAGAGGGGAGAGATACTATTACTCCCAAAGATATGTTTATTACCCTGAGACACATTCTAATCTTCTATGTTCAGAGAATGTTCGTAGATATATCCACAATTTTAAAGCAGAAAGTCCCCTAGTTTCATGTAGTCAAACAGACTGCTCCCCTTTTATACGTCAGTTATCCCTGCTAGTCATCTATGTGAAAATGTATTTACGTGTGTGTGTATTACAATTATCACCCTTTATGCAAATTATCCCTGTCTCAATATTTAATTAAGTAAAAATCCTCCCCCAGACCGGACCGCACAGAACCAAAGTATGAGGTAACCGTATATCAATGTTTCACTTCGAGTGTCCACCACCGTTTGGCAATCACATAAATCTCCAGGATGTGCACAACACACAAAATTGTCTATGGCAGCGCAATTTTCCAAAAATATTTGGTGAGGAGGAGGTGAGAACTGGTCCACTTTGGTGTTCATCAAAAACAATACGAAACAAAAAAGCGATAGAAATTCTCCAATGGCCATAATTGAAATAATGCTAATTGGATTAAATTCAATGGCATCAAATTTGAATATTTATGTTAGTGTGCGTTTGCGAATAGATACATGCAAATGAGGAAACAGGAAACGGAAGTGTAGACAGACAAACACACGCAAACACATACATGCCAGCCGTTTTGTATTCCATGGAGATCCCCCCAGCTAAGGCCTCCAATGTTTTGAAATATAATACTAGCTACTGCTTGCTGGCTGAGTTTAAACTGGCCAGAGCAACAGTGGCACAGCGTCAGCACGTCGTCGTCATGGATGGCAGCATCGTCGTAAACCTTTATGGTGTTGGTAACACTTTGCCACTAGTGTTCCTGGAATCTGGAACAAATCCTTGGTAAAATTTCTACCCGTACTTTATTACTTGTAGTCTATATTTTGCTGCTACTGTTACCGCTGCCGCCACTGTCGCTGCTGCTTAAGTTAGCGGCATTGCATGCAACACACATAACCATAGACATGTTTCACGTTGATGTTCACTCGAGTATGTCTGTTTGGCTTTGTAGAGCTTTTCCACATCTAATTCCATATGATGTGTTATGTGGGCTATGTAAAATTGTATCTGCATACGGAAACGAGTACACAGAAACACACGCACACAAGCACACAAATAAAGTCATATGTATAGAGAAACGAAGGTAGTATGATAAGTTGTAGCAAATGTGCACTGTCATAATGTCTACCAGATTTTTTGGCTGGTCTGTAAATTTCTAAAAAAAATCAAAAATTGACTTTTTGACAAAGCCGTGAATACATTTTTTAGATTAGAATCTCAATTTTGGACAACAGTGCGTATTAATAGCTTGACAGCAGTACGTATAAGTAATATTAATTATTTAGAAGGAATTGGACATACGCTCCGGTGTCACTTTTACTATATCTAATTGCATACCTAAAATCTGTAAGATCGACGTCATTCTACGGTTCATAATTTGTATGATGTTATTTTGCCTAACAGTCCAAATTTTGGAGTTTAAGTAATTTTTCGGAAATTCAAGCTCACAATGTCTTGGAAAATTCGAATCGGAATATTTCGTAAAAATGGCGTATGTCTGAAGTGTTATTTAATTATTTAAAAGGAATTAATTATACTCAGCGAATCTACCAGTAGTATTTACATTATACCATTGTATTTACATGTACAATAATAAAATAAAAAGTCAAATGAAAACAAAGCTTATTACTAATCTCTCGGCGTAATTCTACGTTTGATAGTTTGTATGAGGTTATTTTGGCCAACATGACATATCATTGTAGTTGGTGTATCGCGTTTTGCATGTAAGCTTGGCTTACAAACTCCAAAAATTAAACACTGAAAATATCTTTTAAGACTTGAATCTGCTGCGAATAGATTTTTAGATTACAATAGCAATATTTGGACAACATTGCGTATGATTGTTATTAATACCCTGACAACAGTACGAATAAATACTATTAAATAATTTAAAAGGAATTAATCATACTCTCCGCTATCAATAGTACTACAAACATGTCTAAAATATGAACAAAAATTAAATAAAAGGTCTCATAATTTATAATTAAGCAACAAAATCCTCCATTTAATGCTATATCGGATTGATTCTACGTCCGATAGTTTATAAGATGTTATTTTGCGTAACATGAGTTTGTGTTTCGGGTTTTATATGCAAGCTTGGCTTGCAGACTCAAAAATTGACTTTTTCTAAAATATAGGGTCCGCCAAATAACTTTTTTTGAAAATGCTATAAAAAAATACTGAATATTTTCTCAAATTTCTTTTTTTTTAAAGTACAATCCTTCCGGTTCAAATGGCTGCTGAGGGCACCCCACAAATAATAGTCCAACGGTTGAATAGTTGAAAAAAAAAAACGTTAGATGGCGGACCCTATATAATCTTAAAATGCTGAGAATATATTTTAATTTTAAATTGCGTACAGCATTGCGTATGATTTTTATTAATATACTGACATCAGTACGTATAAGTAACATGATTTTCTAGAATGAATAATAATACGCTTCGGTAACAATAATATTCTATACACTACACGTACTATAGCAGAGTACTTTAATTATTTTATTATTCCCGAGAAAGCGAGATGATTTTAAAATATTTTTGATCGAAGATAAAATATAAAAATTTTTAATATTTTATTTTAGGCTTCTAAAATACATATTCATGGAGTGGAGGTTAACTAAAAAAGGGAGATAAATCACCAGCCGATGGGTGACGGAGCTAACATCTTAAACTGCCATGGACAGGATTAAGTCATATACAAAATCTGTAAAATAGTGAAATAAAGAATCTCATTAAACTAGTCTTTCGCGATTTACAACACTATTTTGCACATGTCTTCATGGACAGGACTAAGTCCTATATAACATCTATAAAATATTTAAATAAAGTGTTTCATAAAAACATTTCGCCATATAACAAAATTATCGACGTGATCGTATGGTTGTTATTTTTCATGAGGATCTGTTGCATGGAAGGTCATGTCTTCGGTCCTCATTGATTTTTCCTTCTCTTACTAAATCGAAAACTTAGCTTCTTCAAATTATTAAATTTATTTGTCGTAATAAATAATTTTTACTGCCAAATGCTGTTTGGAATATATACAAATAGCTACTTGGCTTGCAGAATCAAAAAAAAAATAATAATAATAGTACCTATAAATGCTGGGAATATCTTTTTAAATATGTGGGACAACATTGCGTATGATTGTTTTGAATGACATCAGTACGTATAAATAATATGTTTTTTAGAATGAATTAATCATACGCACCGATGACAGTAATATTCTATCCACCGTAATATTGCGGAATATTTTTTGTGGTATTCCGGATTGAACGGAATGAATTTAATTTTTTAGCGAAGAGAAAATATAATAATTTTAATATTTTAATTTTAGGTTTCTAAAATACATACTCATGAGGTGGATGTTAGCTACAAAGGTGGAAATAAGTCACCAGACAGATATAAGACAGAGCTAGCATCTCAAATTATCATGTGCAGGATTAAGTCATATATAATGTCTGTAAAATAATTTAAAAATCGAAGCTATAAATTATGGGAATATCTTTTACGATTGGAATCTATATATATGGGATAACATTGCGTATGATTGCGTATCGATTTACATCTGTACGAATAATTAAACTAAACTACCATGGGCAGGATTAAGTAATATATAATGTCTGTAAAATAATTCAAAAATCGAAGCTATAAATTATGGGAATATCTTTTAAGATTGGAATCTATATATATGGGATAACATTGCGTATGATTATTATTAATAGCTTGACATCTGTACGAATAATTAATATGAATGAATTAATCATACGCTCCGAAGCAATAATATTCTATCCACTAAATGATCGAAGATTATATTTTAAGTTATTCCCGAGAGATCAGTGCTACTTTCAACTATTTTTTATTTATTATATTTTTATTTTATTATTTTTTATATTAATTTTAGACTTAGAAAACACTTATTCATGGGATGAGGGTTAACTACTAAATGGACGATGAAAGACGGAGCTGACATCTTAAACTGTCATGGGCAGGATTAAGGTCTGTGAAATAATAAAATAAAGTGTCTAATAAAAACTACCATAAACCGTTTTAACAACACTATTTTTGGCGAACCATCATATATTCATCATCGTGATCTTATGGTTGATAGTTTCTATGGGGTTCAGTTGAATTACAAATCATGTCTTCGGACTTTATCTATTTTTCCATCTCTTACTAAATCAAAAAACTTAGATTTTATAATTGTCTACTCTGTAGTTAATTCTATATAAATTATTAAATTTGTTTATTCTAGTAAATAATTTTTACAGTCAAAAACTGAAAAAATGATTTTATATATATCGAAACTATAAATTCTGGAAATATCTTTTAAAATTAGAATTAGAAAATATGTGGGGCAACATTGCGTATGATTGTTATAAATAGGTTGACATCTGTACTTATAAATAACATGATTTTTTAGAATGAATTAATCATACGCTCCGATGATTATAATATTCTATCCACCTTAAGATTGCGGAACATATTTTTGTGGTATTCCTGAGAGTGCAGAACGATTTTAAAATATTTTTATTCGAAGGTAAAATAAAAGAATTTTAATATGGACTTATAAAACACATGATTCACGTGGCCGCTCTCACGGGAGCGTCAAGTAATGTCTTATGGCATCGTTTTGAATAAAATACATACTAATGGGGTGGAGATAAATATCAGAAAGGAAATAAACCACAAGACAATCGGAAGGGGTCGTATTAATTATCTTTAATTATTATTAATTCTTTTATTTAATTATTTTACTAAGGTTAGTAAAATAATTAAATAAAGAGTCTCATAAAAACTACCTCTTCACGATTTATCAATAATATTTTTCACATGCCTTCATATCTACCTCTGCGACGTGGTACTGTCGTTCTGTTTGAAGGGTGTACTCTCTTAGGACTTTATTTTTCGATTATACCTTCTCTTAATAAATCAAAAAAAGAAATTTTACTAAAGTCTACTCTATACCATTTATATTCACCGATCATATTATTTATTATTACTTTTATTCATCAATATTTCGCACACGCCTTCATATATTCATCGGCGAAGTTCCTTGGGGTTATGTTGCATAATATTTCATAACTTCAGAGTTTAAGTATCGATTTTCCATTTACTTACAATATCAAAAACTAAGCTTTTATTCATGTCATTTTTAGGTGCAACATTGCGTATGATTATTATTATTATAATCATGACAACTGTACGTATAAGTAATAGCAATTCGTTAGAACAAATTAAGCATACGCTCTGATGCTTAAAAATAGTAATTCATCTACTAAACAACTATTCTGCAATGATAAATTGAAGATCATCATGGATTTCTGTTAACATGGACCTGACTTATCCGCCTACCATCGTACGAATGTCTGAGTGTATGTGTGCGTGTTAGAACATGCATGTACTAGGTATTTAGTAGATACGATACTTTAAACCATAATACTTTTACGTGTTGTACTATCATGTTCTAAAACTGAATGCTATGTTCTGCTTAAATGCATGCAAAGCCATGTACTTCCTGCACTTCCTCGTATGCATACATAGATGTATGCGGCATTAACATGTGTGTGTGTGCGTCTGAGTGTATGTACATTTGTACTATTGTATGGGTATATAAATTTCACAACGGCAGAACTGCCAATTTCCCATTGAATTGTTGGCATATCGTTATATTAAAACTATAATTTATGACAATGATACTTTATGAGACATTCTGGTGGTGGTTCATATAGAAAGAAGTCCTTTGGCAGGACTTACAACGCATCACAAGGATGCCAAAGATAATGGCTTTGAATAGGCGAAGGCTTCATTAAATCAGAATAGATCTGTGTGATTTCTTGGAATTATAAAGAAGAAATTTAATTGGTTGGTTGGCTTACCTTGAGGAGTTTTAATGACTGAGAACTATTGTAGTTTAACTGAAAAATGGGAGCAATGGGAGAGGATAAGGTGAGGCAAACTGCTGTAGGTTTAAAATAGATTTGTGTTATATTAATTCAACAAATGTGAGATTCTCTGTAGATAAGTGCTGTGCCAAAAGAGAGGGCCATCGAGGGGAAATTTAAGATGGGTTATGATGATCTAATACATTTGTTTTTAAAATACTATAACTTCTAACATATTTCAAATATTTTGAGTTTTCTTTCTAAATAATTCAACATTTAAAAAAATTTAAAAATAGTTTTCTTCTAAACAAAATATCTCGTTCTTAAACGCTACTAATATCGACACAAAATTTAGCTGTTTTTGTCAATTTCTCAAACTCAAAATTTTTAACTTTTTCAAAAATCTAAGCTTTGGAGGCTGAGATTATCTCTATAAATTAAAATCTCAATATTTGAACAACGTTGCGTATGATTATTATTAATAGCTTGGCTCCTGTACGTATAAGTTATATGAACTTGATTAGAACAAAAATTAATCATACGCTCAGATGCTAATATTATTCTACCCACTTTATGATCATAGTTTCTCCCCAGAAAAGGGAACGGATTAATAGTTGCATGGCATTTTCTCTCGAAAATAAATTATGAAAAAACTTTTATATTTTCTCCTCACTTTTTTTGCCATAATATTTTTGAAGTTTCTTAAAGTCTTCGATTTAATCTCTTTAATCTACCGTGTCCACCCATTCAGAAATATAAGCATCGCCTTGACATCAGCTATGTCTGTCTGTCTAAGAATTTTAATGGTATTATTTGTTGTTGACATATTTTAGTACATGTTGCAGTCTGTGACCACTTCATTCTAATCTGATCCAGACAGGATGTTATTCCGCAACACACCGACACCAGTAAACACGAGTACGTATCGGCGTGTGTGTGTGTGTTCCTTAGTGAGTGTATTTACGAGTGTGTGTCTGTGTCTAAATGTCTGAATTTTGTGAAAATGTACGTTGGCACCCTTTTATTTCGTTTATTTGCCATGGCGATGATAATCGAAAGTGATGAAAACATTAAAAGCTTTTAAATGGCCTTTTTGGCGAAACAAAGGACAGAGATGAAGCAGTGTTTTTTTGGGGGCGAGAGGTAAAAATGGATTTGAAATTTTGGGAAAATTTAAAATTTTATTAAATATTGAAAGTTGTGAGGTTACTGTTCTAAGTAACACAAAGAATAAATTGATTTGTTTCGGGTTTTGAAAATTATCAAAAGGAATTTCTACATAATATTTATTCCTGTACTTCAGAGATTTCAAAATATTTTTCTTTAACGCTAAAATAAAAAAATAATAATTTTAATGAACGTCTGGCTTGAGGTCATGAATAAATCAAGAATCTAAACATCAGATTCTATATAAATCTATTATTAAATTTATTTATCGATATAAATATTTTTTACTGCCAAATACTTTATGGGTAATATATATATATAAATTTTTCAAAAGTCGAAGCTATATAGATATATATAAATTATATATTATACAGGGTCCGCCATCTAACGTTTTTCTTTTCAACTATTCAACCGTTGGACTATTAATTGTGGGGTGCCCTCAGCAGCCATTTGAATGAAATTATTTTCCGTTATTAACCGGAAGGATTGTACTTTCAAATAAAAAAAGAAATTTTAGAAAATATTCAGTAGTTTTTTATAGCATTTCCAAAAAAAAGTTATTTGGCGGAACCTATATTTAAATTATATATTTTATAATTTATATTTTATAATTATAAATAAAAACTAAATTTTTTTTATTTTTTAAAAAATAGAATCTATACATGGCACACCATTTCGTATGATTTTTATTAATAGCTTGACATCCATCCGTGCGAATAATGAATTTGAATGAATTAATTATACGCTACGATCGATCCCCAGAGAGAAAGGGGAGAGAGAACTATTGCTCAAAGGTAAAATATAAGATTTTTAATATTTAAATTTTCGTCTTCTAAACCACATATTAATGGGATGGTGGTTAACCACAAAAGGGACCACCAGGCGATCGAAGAATGAGAGTATTTAATCCACGAATATATAAGGCTTTTAAAATATTCAAACTAAGTGTCTCATTAAAACTACAAATATTTGCAAACAATATTTTTCACACGCCTTCATATTTTCCTCTGGGTTATACTATGGATTTTATGATTCGGAGTTTATGTATTTTGTCTTCTCTTACACAATCAAAAATTTAATTCACTCTTACAAAAGTCTTGTCGAAAAATAATTCCAAATAAATTATTAAATTTATTTACTAAAGTTAAAAAAATTTACTACCAATTAGTGTTTAGAATTTGATTCTGATTATTTGGGGCAGGATTGCGTATAATTAATATTAATTGCTTGACATATAAGTAACATAGTAATAAGTAATGATTTTAAAAATGTCCTGAAATATTCGTACGAAAGTAAAGTATACAAATTTTAATAATTTTGGGTTTATAAAATGCACACTAATGAGAAGTTAATTTAAATTAGAAAATAAGGACAGTATTTGCCCAAATAAAACTGGTCTGTAAATAAATAAATAAATGAATGATTTGAGGTCATGAATAAATCAAGAACCTAAACATTAGATTTTTTTAATTTAGATTAAATTTAAGCAAAATGTGAATTCCTTCGTTTCGTAGTAATTTCTAATCCGTTTATATTTTAATTTTAGTCCTCTCAAAGATATATTCAGGGCGTGGAGGTTAACTAAGAAAAAGAAGAAATTTAATTGGTTGGTTGGCTTACCTGGAGGAGTTTTAATGAATGAGAACTATTGTAGTTTTGCTGCGAAAAGGGAGCAACTTGTATAAAGAGAGGATAAGGTAAGGCAAATTACCAAAGGATTAAAATAGATTTGTGTTTATACTAATGTGAAGTTATCTGCAGAGAAATGCTGTACCGAAAGAGAGGGTCACCTATTGCACCTACACGAGGGGAAGTTTAAAATGAGCTACAAATCTACTTGTTTTTAATTTATCATAACTTCTAGCACAAATATTTCGAGTTTTCTCTTCTGAATAATTCAAAAATTAACAATAGTTTTCTTTTAAACAAAATATCTCGCTCTTAAATGCTACTAATGTCTACAAAAATTTAGCTGTCAATTTATCAAAATCAAAAATGTTAACTTTTTCAAAAATCTAAGCCATAGATGCTGAGAATATCTTTATAAATTAAAATCTCTATATTTGGACAACGCTGCGTATGATTATCATTAATAGATTGGCACCTGTGCGTATAAGTTATATGAACTTGATTAGAACAAATATTAATCATACGCTCCGATGCTAAAATTATTCTACCCACTTTACGATCATAGCTTCGTTTCGTAGTAATTCCTAATCCGATTATATTTTAATTTTAGCCTTCTCAAAGATATATTCAGGGCGCTGAGGTTAACTAAAAAAGGAAAATAGCTAAAAGTTTAAAAAATCAACGATTCCAAGAATATCTAAGCTTTGAAAAATATTTAAAAAAATTTCTCCAACCCTATTTTTCACACGCACTTATATCGTCATCCTATGGTCGACAGTTACAGTAGGTTGCATGTCTTGGTACTTTATTAAATGTATATGAATTATTAAATTTATTGATATTGAATAAATTCTACGGTCAAATATTGCTCATAATTAGATTCAAATTATTATGAGAAAAGGTTGCGTATAATTAATAATAATAGTTTGCCAGCTGTACGTATAAGTAATATTAAATTTGCTGGAATAAATTTATCATACGCTCTGAAACGAAACGAAGAAAATAACAATTTTCCCTTCTGGATATATTTAGACAATATTTGTTTATCATAATTTACCGATGGTGGAATATAACCCTTTCCCAAAGGAACTGAACATTAATTTGGATCCCCAAAAATTAATATTTACTCAGACTGAGGTAAATTCTCTTTATTATAAGAAGAAAATTAACTAGAATTAGTTCAATTAAGCTTAAAGCGAGAGAAAATGTTCCCTATTCTTACGACTAACATAGATTCGATCAATTTGTTGAATCTTGATTCACATGCATTTATATTGTCATGTCTTTGGGACTTTTTTATTTATATATATTATTGAATAAATGATATTATTAAAAATATTGTTTGGAATTAGATTCTGTGTATTTGGGACATGATTACGTATAATTGATATTAATAGCTTGACAGCAGTACGTATAAGTAATATGAACTTTGCTGGAACAAATTTATCATATGCTCCGAAGTAAAAGTATATAGCATATAGCTTATAAAAGCATATCGCTTATGATCACCATGACTTTTGGAAATATTTGGACAATTTTTGTTTGTCACTGTTTGTAAAGAAAAAGTGAACTAACGTTAGTTCATTTGAATTATATTGGTATTATATCCGCTATAAGATCCAAGTTTGTAAAGAAAAAGTGAATTAATATTAGTTAAATTGATCTAACAAAAGTTAGAAAATGTTCCCTATTCTTACCACCATCATAAAGTAGATCAATTTGTTGTACAGTGTTTCAAATTCATATTGTCATCGACACGTGCCTATGGTTTCCTGCTACCTAACAGACCAAGTTTATGTTTCGGGATATTTTTTCATTATATATAAATTATTAAATTTAATTATTGATATTGAATAAATCCTTCTATTCAAAATAAAGCTTAGAATTAAATTTTGTGTATATGGGACATGATTGCGTATTATTAATATTAATAGTTTTTAGAGCTGTACGTATAAGTAATATGAAATTTGCTGAAACAAATTAATCATACGCTCCAAAACTAAGTGCGTTCTATCCACTATACGATCACAGTTTTCTACAACTTTCAACATATATTTGGACAATATTTTTTTATTAAAATTTACCCAGCTTGGAATATAACACTCCCCAAAGGCTGGACATCAATATGGATCCCCAAAAATAGATATTTACTCAAACTGAGGTAAATTTCATTTGTTATGAGAAAGAATGTGAACTAAAGTTAGTTCAATTAAACTAAAACTGAGGAAAATATTCCCTATTCTTGCCACCAGCATAGAGCCAATCAATTTGATGAACAATGCTTCATACGCCTTCATATCGTCATCAACGTGATCCTTGAGGCAGCAGCTCTCCAACAAGTCGTTTCTTGGGACTTTATTAATAATATATAAATTATTAAATTTAATTATTTATATTGAATAAATTATACTGTCAAATATTGGTTAGGATGAAATTCTGTATATTTGGGACATGATTGCGTATAATTAATATTAATAGCTTTTACAGCTGTACGTATAAGTAATATGAAATTTGCTGGAACAAATTTATCACACGCTCCGAAACTGAACGATTTGTATGCGCTACACGTTTTCTCTGTTTTCCATAACGTCAAGGATATATTTGAACAATAATTGTTTATCACAATTTACCCATCTTGGAATATAGCGCTGGGCATTTATTTTGATTCCCAAAAATAAATATTAATTTAAACTGAGGAAATTTTACTTATGATGAGAATAAAAATTAACTAAATTTAGTTCAATTGAACTAAATTTGAAGAAAAGGTGCCTTATTCTTATCACCAATATAAGTCCATTAAGTTACTAAAAAGTCAAAATTATTGAATTTTTGGATTATTGATGTTTTTGGCAGAATATTTCTAATATTTATTACATTTACTCCTACAAGAAACACAGGACCTGATTTGTGATATTTGAGTTATACTTTTCACAGGGTTTTAACCTCTTACATCCAAAAGTCAGCTTTGTAATATTTCTAAACGGAAGAAGAAAGTTTTATTGGGAACACACGTTTCCGTTCCCTTCTGTTTCCTGTTTCCATTCGCAGCAAAGTTTGTATTTTGTTTGAATTTACATTTCATGTAAATTCGTATTTCATTTTATTCCGGCTTTCTGTCTGAGCGTTAAAAAATAATCTAAATGTTATTGTCATTGTTCTTTACTGTTGCTGTTGTTGTTTCTATTGTTGCTTCGACTAAAAACCAATCAAAAAAATTTAGAACTTTTTCCAAATTCGTATTTTCATAACGAATGGCGCTGCTAAATCGAAAAACAATTTTATTTTAAATAACGTTTTACATGCCATATTCGGCAGTCGTCGCTCGGTATTCAGAGTATGGGCAATATAGGAATCGAACAAAAACTTTGGGATAAACTTTTTCGTTTTTTTTCACTTTTTTTCTCTGCCGGGGAGCATTAAACAAATCTAAACAATAGCGCATAGAAAGAGGAAGGCTGGCTGGCGGTGTTGGTATTGGCTTTGGCGTTTGTTTGCTACAATTTCAATATGCTGTGCGGTGGGGGAGGGGGCGTTCGGCAAAGGTGTTAATAAAAGGCATCGAGTGGAACGGGTTGTTTATGTGCTTTAAACGGCTGTGGCAATAGAAAAGAGGCGTTACACGCGTTCATCGACATTTTGTCAACACATGAATGGATGTTTTGTTTTGTTTTCTGTTCCTAGTCTACGTGCCTCTAACTTTGCCAACAAACAAAACGGCTAAAGCCAGAGAACAACAATAATTCACATACAGCCATTTTGTGCTCCGGCAAACAAACAAATGCCAGGAAACCGTGTAAAATTATTAAAATTTGAAAAACGTAAAATCGCTCCAACACAAAACAAACCTTTATGCAAATCGTTAGAATGTCACAGGAAAAGGAAAACGCTAAAATTTAGGAAAAATTTTGATAACCGTGTGAAATGTTTTCATGAAAGCTCTGGTATTGTCCATTAGATAAACAAACACACCCATCTACCAAATAACACAAAGTAAACAGCTAAAAAGAGACCTAAGTTAGGCCGGCGGGCAGAATCTTGTACACCACAATCAACTTTATAATAAGATGTGGAAAATTCTTCCTTCATTACAGTTTTAAATCAATTATATTGATTACATTTTATTGTCAAACATTGCTTAGAATTAGCTTTAGGGCATGATTGCGTATAATTAATATTAATAGAATTTACATCTGTACGTATAAGCAATATGAAATTTGCTAGAATAAAATGATCATACGCACATAAGCTAGAAGTATTATTATGTACGCTATTCAATCGCAGCCGTCCATGATTTTCGGGATATATTTGGCAAATATTTGTTTGTCACTAATCAACGATCGTGGAATATAACGCAGCCCCCCAAAGGCTGAAGATTAATTCGGACCCCCAAAAATAAATATTTACTCAAACTGTGCACAATTTTACTTATTACGAAGAAAAATCTGAACCAAAGTTAATTCCCTTCAGTAGAATGTTATCTGTGAAGATATAAAACAAGATATTTTTGCCACTTTTTTTCTATTTTTATAATTTTTGTCAGCAAAAAAGATTAAAAAACTAATTTGTTTCTATTTTTGCAGACTGTTTCTAAACAACAGTTTCTGTAGACACTGTTTCTTACTTAGAATATTAGCAATGATACATTGAAAGTTACTTGGATTGCCTTTAACCTCCTTAGAATTAGATTCTGTGTATTTGGGACATGATTGCGTATAATTAATATTAATAGTTTAACAACTTTACGTATAAGTAATATGAAAATTACTGGAACAAAGTTATCATACGCTCCGAAGCAAAAAGTATTATATTCGCTATAAAATCACCATTCTCCAGGATATATTTGGACAATACTTCTTTGTCCCCGTTAAACGCTCTCCAATTTGATGTACATTTATGACTTCTTGTCATATTTGACCTTGTATTTGTTTGGCACCATTTTTATCCCACTTTCCATTTATTCTACGTGTCTACACAATAGTTCTTTCTAGTTCTTAAAATTTGATGCGTACCATTTGTATCCCTTTTTGCATCATATTTTACTCCATAAAAGTTAGAGTTTTTCAAAAACCAATAGATATATGTATACGAGGAATCCCATGTAAAGCCAACGTGAAATTTGTGAAGGTCTTCCGATTTCGATGAAATTTGTTTAACGTATTACAGTTTTGCTTTCCGGAGAATTGTTGAATTGTAGCGCAAAATAAATCTAATGAAAATTATTTTTTTTATATATATTTATTTTCAAAATAAATATTGAAATTTATTAAAAAAAAATATTTTATTTTTTTGATTTTTCTCAGTAAACGCTGAATATTTCAGAGCAGGCTTTTCGATTTGTGATTTAGTCAATACCAAACACTTCCAACAACTTTTTATATCGAAAATTTATTTATCATTTATTTAAAATGAAATTCCACTATTGCGCCGATATCTCTGAACCTACTTGCGATCCCACTCTGAAATTTGCAGTGAGTGTGCAGCATATATGTAGATTAGAGTGGTTTCAAAATAAAATTTGTGGATGTTCCCGACTAAAATTCAAGATTGGTTTGTTTTATGTGTTCTCCCAAAATATTTCGCTTTTATCAGAGTCCACGTCCAGAGAGTGAGCTGGACGCGTTCAAAATAACCTCTATAAATCAGGTTTTTCTTGAATAAAATTCACGGTGAGAATGGTATTTAGAAACAAGTAAAAAGGGCGTTAAGTTCGGCCGGGCCTTTATATGCCCTCCACCATGGATTGCATTCCACAGAGGTTCTCGGTTTTCGTAGAAGTGCAGTATTATTACAGGAAAATATAATTTTGTCAAATATAGCCAAACCAAAACAAATACAAATATTGAAAAAATAATTTTATAAATAAATATAATATTTTAATTAATTCAAACCACGCTTATAAGGAAATGCTACCATTACGTCAAATAAAAAAATATATTCTTATATTTATATTTTCAAAAAGCTTAAACACCATAAATATTGATAGATAGTGGGTGCTACAGTTCGTTGTATTTCCATTCTATTTTAATTCCAAAAATACACATTTTGTAAATCCATTATCAGACGTACATAGTGCAAAATAACCGAATTTCATGACTCTATTATTCTATTATTTCAGAAAAAAATGACAAAAATGTATAGGGGTATTTTCTGGAGCGTTTAGCTCTCAGACGACTTGATCTAGGAACGAAATATCGTGCAAATCATCATTAAACAAACAAATCATCATTGTTTTTTCATTTGTATGGATCGCAACCTAGCCTAATTCCATGACATAAGCAGGGTTATCAGATTATTTTGTACCTCTATTGCCAAATCCATTGTCAGAAATCGCCAAAAAAACGACAGATATTATATCTGAATTTCATGATAAAGAACACAGCAAAAAGAGAGCACCATTAGAAGTGAAAAAGATGTTCATCAAATCTCAATAAAAGTATATAGACGTATCTGTTTTAGTAGGAAAGTTAATGCATACATTCGTTCGAAAATAGCGTTTTCGGTCGTCTACCTTTATTACAGTTGTTTAATTATTACTATTTCTCAATTCTAAAATGTACATGGTTTGTTTATAATCGAGGGGAACGATGGAGGTCAAAAAGGCGTATGCCTTTAAAATTTAAAATTAAAATTTTCTAAATTTATTATTTTTCTAAAATTACCCAAGAAAATCGCAACTATTTTATAAATCGCCAAATCGAAAAGAAAATCGCCAAACATATTTAAAATTCGCCACGTTTGGCGAGAAATCGCCATATCGGACAACACTGGTAGGAGTCAAAATATTGGCACTTTATTAAAGAAAATATTTGTAGATTTTCGTTATAAAATCGCTATTTTTAGACGAAGAAGTTAAAAAATTTTGTTAGATTGCGTACTTTATTGACGACATGTACGTTGCACATGGTCCCAAATCCATAATTTTTGGCAGAAATTAAAAAAAAAATTGAATTGGAAATTGTTAAATGTGTATATATTTTTTAATGGCAACACTCCAAGCTATCAAGAAAGTGTATAGGAGAAAACTAGGTGGCAACATCGCAAGCCTGAGAGGCATTTAAATTTTGCCATTGAAAAAAGTGGGATTAATTCGGGTTTAAATCAGTTATATAAAATACTTAAAATTAAGGCGTAAAAAGAAAATAATGAAGTGACTATATTATTGTATATATATCGTCAGAGTGTGTAGTTTATGGTAGATTTAATATCTCGTCAGCAGTTTTCGGCAAACTCCTACAATTGCCACTTTATTTTATCACAATTTCGATTAGCCATAGTACACATATTTAATCATATCTCTGAATCAGATTTGTGTATGAGACCCATCAACATCTCATTTTAAAGGTATTGTATGTACCTTTAAAATGGTATATAACGTCATTCACTTTTCTGTATATGTAGACATTTTGTATTATTTTCTGAAATAATTATTTAACATTGTTCGTCAAAGCGAAATAAGTTTCATTATTTTAAGCTTTCATAAAATTTAGTTTTTGGCCACCCTGCACTAATACAGGGTGATACTTATGGTGGTTATATATTGAGTTTATATGGGAGGTGATAGTGTGTGGTGTGGTCCGATCGGCCCAATTTTATTGTTTATTTTTTAAGAATATTATGTCTAGCAAATGTGCAAAATTACAAGAATGTATCATTTTTATTTGACTTTAAATCCATAAAAAATGGATTTGGGACCAGTGTGCGTTGTTGGGTCTCTGATGAAAATTTCAAGGTGTTGAAAACCGAATGACAAAATGAATATACAATACATCCTATGGTGAAATGTATAAAAACCGGTGGAACTAAAGGTCAATGGTGGGTTTATATCGAATATAATTTAATATAAAGAATTTCAAGCAATAACCTACAGCACAATGATATTCTGTTGAAAATGTAGTACTCGAACACTTTCCGGCATCCCCCGGCCACATGACGAACTAGCGACTGATTCACCACAATGCCTTAAATATACATATGAAACTATATATTCTGCTCCCCCCTCCCCCACCACAAAATAAACAATTTCGCTGCTAACAAGCACCTCCTCCCACGAAAAAGATTAAAGAATGTGGCGGGCATTGATGAAAGCGTAACATCATGTTGCGCATAGCACTCCCAACACAACCGCACAAAGCATTGTATTCCATGAGATTTTTGCACTTTTTTCCAGCGTTTTTTTTCATTTCGTTTCGTTTCACTTTTATATTTCGGCATGTTGTCTGAATAGTTTATAAGTTACAGCTGGTATTTGGTTTGTTGTTTTGCCACTTTTTATTAACAACAGCAACGAAAATAAAAATCGGCAAATAATTCCCGTCATGAAACACGAAACATGAAAGTTTTACCTTGAATTCTTTGCGTCAGCGAGCTATAACATACCATTCGTGGTATGGTGGCGGCAGCGACGGCGGGTTGGGATTATATCACATTTTTTCCTTTCTTTTGCCAGGCAACAAAAACCAAGCGAATAAAAATAATCGAAACCTGGTCCTTGGGCTTGAGGCAATTTCGTGCGGTGTTTTTTGTCAGTTCTCTTCTGTTCGGTTCCGTTGGTCTATCACAAGTAGGCGCCAATTTCCGTTTCCGTTTAATCGCAGTTTGTCATCACGTGTTCCGCAGACGTGACAGGCATGCATGTCGGTTGACTGTGTGTGTTCCCCGTATTTTCGTAATAGTTTTTGGGAAGTTTGTTACTTTTTTGCAGTTGTTGTTATTGTTAACTTTGATTTGCTATTGTGAGGTTTCTTGTTTTTTCTTTCTTTTTTGGTTTTGATTAAATAAAACCACAAAAAAGAAGTTTGGCCGATGATAATCTCTTTGCTGTGCCAAGCGAAAGCCTCAAATAAATACTTGAGGTTTACATTATACAACAGAGTCATGAGGCATGTAGTTTTACCGTCAGTTTTTTCGTCAGTAAAACCACTCGTTTGCCCCCAATCCACTGTAGCCAATATATGTAACCACAGATTATTTCGAAACGAAAGAGCATTCATTACAGGTGGCAGCATGTCATAATGTCCAGGGTCATATCAAATAGGGTGAATACTTTTAAAAAAGGAAAACTTTCATGGTCGTGATAAAGACAATTTATATATATTTTTTTCAGAAACATGAATCTGTTTAAATTTATTTCAACAAATTTGTTCATAATAGGGATTTTATTTCAATTTTTTGCAATTTTAAAATAATTTATAATACTCTTTGATAAAATCTCAATTTGCATTATGCGAATTATAAAATAATAAATAATACAACGGTCAAATTAAAATTTCTGTGACCCACTATAGTAACTTTATCCGTTGGCTTAATCACTGCCGACGTATTTCGAAGTTTCAAAATCTTATATTTTATAAATATTTAATTAACAACCTTTCTATATATGTATATTAGAATGGGTCACGAAGATAAATTGCAGCGGTCACCCCACAGAAATGAACATTCAATAGTTTAATGATGATCTGCAAAATATTTCGTCACTGGGTCAAGCCATCTGTGAGCTAAACGCTCCTGAAATATGTATGTCCAAAACTTTTTTCTGAACTAATGGAAATCTTTAAATAGAAATTTGTATTCTTATCTTAGAATAACTCATTGGTCGTATTATCGGACGTTTAGTTTGATTGTTTTTATACACTCCACGAGAGTATTATGTCTTTGTGCATTTGTTTGTAACACCCAAAAGGAAACGAGATAGACCCATTGTTAATTATACCGATCGTCCTAGAATCACTTTCTGAGTCGATTTAGCAATGTCCGTCTGTCTGTCTGTCCGTCCGTCCGTCCATCTATTCTTGTAATCACGATACAGGTCGCAATTGTAGACAGAACCAAATGAAACTTTGCACAACGACGTTTTTCGGGATAAGGACGAACGCTATTTAATTTGAAGAAAATCGGTTCAGATTTAGATATAGCCCCCATACGAATTTCACACCCGATTTGACTCTTTTCACTCTAGATACCACATATTACAACAGATTTTCTTTAAAATTGGCAAAACTTCTTATATTGTAACTAGAAACACCTGTGGTAAAAATGTGTTAGATCGGTTCAGATTTATATATAGCTCCCATACAAATTTCTCTCCCGATTTGACTTTTCCCGCTCTAGAGACCACATAATGTATCAGATTATCTTCAGATTTAGCAAAACATCTTATATTCCAACTAGAAACATCTGCGGTAAAAATGGGTCAGATCGGTTCAGATTTATATATAGCTCCCATACAAATTTCGCTCCCGATTTGACTTTTTTCGCTCTAGAAACCACATATTTTAACAGATTTTCTTCAAAATTGGCAAAACATCTTATATTTCAACTAGAAACACCCATAGTGAAAATGGGTCAGATTGGTTCAGATTTACATATAGCTCCCATACAAATTTCGCTCCCAATTTGACTTTTTCCGCTCTAGAAACCACATTTTGTATCAGATTGTCTTCAGATTTGGCAAAACATCTTATATTTCAACTAGAAACACCTTTGGTAAAAATGGGGCAGATCGGTTCAGATTTATATATAGCTCCCATACAAATTTCGCTCCCGATTTAACTTTTCCGCTCCAGAAACCACGAATTTTCACCGAATTTCTTCAAAGTGAGCATAACACCTCATATTTGAACTGGAAGAAGGTATTGTGAAAGTTAGTCACATTTTTCCATGTTTGCATATAGCCCCGATACAAATATTCTTATCGATTTGACAAATCGAACCAGGTCGTATTAGCCTATGATTAGGAAACATAAAAAATTCTTCCCGTTTTCACTTTTTTACCGAGTTGGACTGTATTCGGTTGGAAAGTGGAGTGTATCAAATAGTCGGTCCCGACCGACTTTAGCCTTTCCTTACTTGTTATATATGTATATTAAATGTGTCACGAAAATAAATTGCAGCGGTCACCCCACAGAAATGAACATTGAATAGTTTAATGATGATCTGCAAAATATTTTTCGTTACTGGGTCAAGCCATCTGTGAGCTAAACGCTCCTGAAAAATTTGTGTCCAAACATTTTTTTTCTGAACTAATGGAAATCTTTAAATAGAAATTTGTATTCTTGTCTTAGAATACCTCATTGGTCGTATTATTGGACGTTTAGTTTGATTGTTTTTTTTTTGTGGTTTTTCCAGGTGACAGCTAAAAACTCATATATCTTCGAAACATTTTGTAAGAGGTGCCATGAAAAATAAATAGAAAGAATCAATACCTTTCGAACGATACCTAAATGATAAATATCGGACGAAAAATTACGTCAATGACTCCATGTGTGTAAAATAATTTAATACAGGAGATGTATTTTTAGAGCCAAAAATTTCAAACCCTTTTTAGAAAAAGAGCGCTGCTTGGTCAATTTACTTCAGATGCTCATCATTTAGGCTTCTTTCGAAAGGTATTGACTGACGCTATTTATTTTTAATGCAGATCTTTAAATAGAAATTTGTATTCTTGTCTTAGAATAACTCATTGGTCGTATTATTGGACGTTTAGTTTGATTGTTTTTTTTTGGTTTTTCTAGGTGACAGCTAAAAACGCATATATCTTGGAAACATTTTGTAAGAGGCGCCATGAAAAATAAATAGAAAGAATCAATACCTTTCGAATGATACCTAAATGATGAACATCGGACAAAAATGACTTCAATGGCTCCATGTGTGTAAAATAATTTAATACAGGATATGGATTTTTAGAGTCAAAATTTTTAAACTCTTTTTAGAAAAATGAGCGCTGCGACGTTAATTTACTTCAGATGTTCATCATTTAGGCTTCATTCGAAAGGTATTGACTGCCGCTAATTTATTTTTTTACAAAATTCTTACACCAAATTCGAAAATTCGTTAATTAAAATTACTATAAAGGTCCAATAATTCGACCAATAAGTTACTTTAAGACAAAAAACAAAATTTATATTTAAAGTT